>SJYX01018998.1:57327-107137 GCA_006410675.1 Oreotragus oreotragus | reverse complement strand
GGATTGGAATGAAAACGGACCTTTTCCAGTCCTGTGGCCACTGCTGAGATTTCCAAATTTGCTGACATACTGAGTGCAGCACTTTCACAGCATCATCTTTCAGGATTTGAAATAGCTTAACTGGAATTCCATCACCTCCACTAGCTTTGTTCTTAGTGATGCTTTCTAAGGCCCACTTGACTTTACATTCCAGGATGTCTGGCTCTAGGTGAGTGATCACACCATCGTGATTATCTGAGTCATGAAGATCTTTTTTGTACAGTTCTTCTGTGTATTCTTGCCACCTCTTCTTAATACCTTCTGCTTCTGTTAGATCCATACTGTTTCTGTCCTTTATTGAGCCCATCTTTGCATGAAATGTTCCCTTGGTATCTCTAATTTTCTTGAAGAGATCTCTCGTCTTTCCCATTCTGTGTTTTCCTCTATTTCTTTGCATTGATCGCTGAGGAAGGCTTTCTTATCTCTCCTTGCTGTTCTTTGGAACTCTGCATTCAGATGCTTATATCTTTCCTTTTCTCCTTTGTTTTTCGCTTCTCTTCCTTTTCACAGCTATTTGTAAGGCCTCCTCAGACAGCCATTTTGCCTTTTTGCATTTCTTTTTCTTCAGTATGGTCTTGATCCCTGTCTCCTGTACAATGTCATGAACCTCCGTCCATAGTTCATCAGGCACTCTTATCGGATCTAGTCCCTTAAATCTATTTCTCACTTCCACTGTATAATCATAAGGGATTTGATTTAGATCATACCAGAATGATCTGTATCTATATCTATCTATCTATAGATATAGATCATTCTATATCCTTAGGGCCACAGATCCACCTAGTTGGCTTTAATTTATATATTATACCAATGGATTTTTTTAAATCCCAGTTAATTAGAAGGGAGAAACATGCTGTAGAAAGGAAGTCAGAGATATTAGTGCTGACAGAGGCAGGCCTGGTGTAATGATTCATGTCTGTAGTTATGACTCAGAGTCATGAACATGTTTCAGTTAATCTGTTTAACAAGTAACAATGCTCACGTTGCTTTAAGAAAAAAAGTTATAAAATTATAATAAAATATAATATTTAAAGGATAAACTTTTCACCTGGAAAATCTACTTATGCATAATATCTCATTCTCTAGTGACTCTGGTTGAATGACATGTGACTACCACTTGTAATTTAGCATCCATCATTATATGAGTGTCTGTATGTAACTCGATTTACTTGTGTACCTTAACTCAGTCTTTGTGTTTCTCTATACCTGTATTCTTACAGTAGCATGTGTTGTTACTAGGATTATTTGCTTGTTCATATGTTGCCATTAGTAGATTTGTAAATTCTTCCGTACTTTGCTTACTCATTTACTCATTTACAAATATGTGAACACCTGTGTGGCACAACAAAACAGGCATGCTTCCCACCCTCAGGGAGTTTAGGGCCTTTAGAGGAAACACAATAATAGTTGTTTATCACGCAAATAAAAGTGTAAGTACAAACAAGGATTAGCATGGTACAGGACATTATAGTGGGTTAGCAAGGTTTCCCTGCTGGGTTGGTGTTTGACCCAAGAGATGCCAGGTGGGAAACAGTTAATTGGGTGGGATAGAGGGATTTAGAGGTGTGAAAGAGCTTACATACAGTTTGAGGGCCCACGTGTGAGGAGGAAATGGCCTGGCATAGGTTTCAAGGTAGACTCATGGACCACAGGCCATGTAAGGACTTCAGTTCTTACCCAGAAGAGCCGAGGAAACCATTAAGGATTTTAAGCAATGGGATATTGTCAAATTAGCGTTAAAAAAATTACTGATGTTTTCCTTCACATTGATAAACATTCAGTAAGTAGGTGCTTAATCTGTCAAATGGAACTTAGGTTTCGGTATAATTTTTTTCCTTATACCTTGGTATGTTTTGGCGCCTTTAGTACTGTCACTGTTAGCCCAGAGCTTCTGGTCTGTTTCATGTCACAGCATGTACAGAAAATGATTGTGTGGGTCCCACACTTGGGATAGATGAAGCTGACAGCTAGAGGGAACCTGTCCCAGGATCCAGCTGTCCAAGCCCTGCCCTGCAGTCTAAGAGTTGCGGGAGCCCGTGCCTTAACTGCTGTGACTCATTCTGGGGACAGGCTGGACAGCGCTGCTGTAGCTAGTAGGGACTTCAGTGTAATGAGTTAAGGTTATAAGGGAAGGCTTCAAAAAACTCCATGATATTGCAGCGCCTGTATTGTTTTTACTGTTTTACTTTTCTCCCCCTGGTCCTGATAAAAACATCTTATACACACAGCAGATCCACATTGTGTATCATATTCTAGCTGTATTGTTAGAGGATTTGGTTGCCATAGATATTCTGAGATTATTGTGGAAATTGCTTTTCAGTGCCTAGTATTATACATGTTGTTTATTTTGAATAAAATTGCAATGCCCAAAACAGATTATGAATGCTATTGTAAGGAAAAAAGAAAGCATTTTCTCTTTGACTTTCATATTATTCGTAAACTGAAAAGTTGAATTCAAAGGTGTTTCTAAAGTAAGTGCTGTAAATAGAGCTTAACATCATGGAAATGTATGGGTGGTATATTTAACTGGTGTTTGAATTAACATGCAGCATCCTGAAAGTTCTCTGTGTCTCTTCTGTGTCTAGTGTGGCCAGACTCCATTGATGATAGCTGCTGAACAAGGCAATCTGGAAATAGTGAAAGAATTAATTAAGAATGGTGCTAATTGTAATCTGGAAGATTTGGTATGTATTGACTTACTCATTTGCCTTTTTCATTTCTTTACCTTTGCTGCTTGGTTTTACGAAGTGATTCAGAAGTAATAGATTACAGATTGTACTTCTGCTGTGTATCACCATTGCTCAGTAATATGCTAACTCGAGCTTTTAAAAAGGGTAATATAGGAGAGAAATTTTTACCTTCATTGAGAAGTCTCAGCTCTTTGTGTATTTTGTTATGTATAGATAGCACTCACTGAGTAAGGAGCGCATGTAGCCACTCCAGTATTCTTACCTGAAAAATCCCATGTACAGAGGAGCCAGGTGGGCTATAGTCCATAGCGTTGCAAGGAGTTGGGGACCCGACTGAGTGACTAAGCATGCACACATATACACTCACTCAAAATTAAATGCCTGCCTAGAAGATATCCATGTAAGAGTCATACTGCTAAGTAACTCCCCATAATGGTATCTTATTATAAACATCATTATCTAGGATAAGCCAGAAAGATGTGGTCCCTTCTGATACCATTTGTGAAGGATAAATCACTATTTGAGAAGCTTACTTCTCTGTTTTTGAGGAATTGTTTTTCAGGGTCACATAGCCATATCTGTTTTTCTGTTTGTCTTTATAATTCAAGTTGATGATACTAAATTGACGATTGTAATTCAATGATCATTTAAATTAAATGACAGTACACGTGAATAAAAGGATAGGATAATTGCAGCCTTTAAAAAATAAAGGCTTTATCACATAGTTTCTGAACACATCACAGGGGCTGGTTTTAGTTTAATAGTTTGTAAATATCCTTTTTTATTTGATTATAGGCTCTTGAATTTCAGTTTATAATAGTGGTTGTAGCCACATGGATTAACTTTGAGGTTTTGATACTTATTTTTTCTCCTTTTTAAAAAACACAGTGATTAAAGGTCCAGTGAAAAGACTGCAGAGAGTTGTAAAGCCATTTCTACATCATTATCGTCAATAGGTAGAGAGGTAAATTCTTAACAGAGCTTATGCTTCAGTGTTATTTCAGAGTAGCTTAGAGTGTGTCTGCTGCTGCTAAGTCACGTCAGTTTTGTCCGACTCTGTGTGACCCCATAGACAGCAGCCTACCAGGCTCCCCTGTCCCTGGGATTCTCCAGGCANGAGATAAATTCTTAACAGAGCTTATGCTTCAGTGTTATTTCAGAGTAGCTTAGAGTGTGTCTGCTGCTGCTAAGTCACGTCAGTTTTGTCCGACTCTGTGTGACCCCATAGACAGCAGCCTACCAGGCTCCCCTGTCCCTGGGATTCTCCAGGCAAGAACACTGGAGTAGGTTGCCATTTCCTTCTCCAGTGTTAGTGTGTGTAAATTCAAATTTATCTGACTTTGGAATGTTATTTGTTTTGAAATGATAACATTTGTGTCTGTATGTTTAAGGATAACTGGACAGCGCTTATATCAGCCTCAAAAGAAGGGCACCTGCACATTGTGGATGAGCTGCTCAAGTGCGGGGCCAGCTTGGAGCACCGGGATATGGTACGGACTCGCTTTACAGTTGTCAGTCAGCTGCACTCTCAGTAACAGTGATAGATATTTGTGAAGTCTTGTATTTTTGTGTGTCAGGTGACGTTGTTTTTAGGGTTGGGCATTGAAATGACCCTCAGTTCAGTTCAGTCGCTCAGTCGTGTCCGACTCTTTGTGACCTATGAATTGCAGCACGCCAGACTGCAGCCATGAAATTAAAAGACGCTTACTCCTCGAAAGAAAAGTTACGACCAACCTAGATAGCATATTTAAAAGCAGAGACATTACTTTGCCAACAAAGGTCCGTCTAGTCAAGGCTGTGGTTTTTCCAGTAGTCATGTATGGATGTGAGAGTTGGACAGTGAAGAAAGCTGAGTGCAGAAGAATCGATGGTTTTGAACTGTGGTATTGGAGAAGACTCTTGAGAGTCCCTTGGACTGCAAGGAGATCCAACTAGTCCATTCTGAAGGAGATTGGCCCTGGGATTTCTTTGGAGGGAATGATGCTGAAGCTGAAACTCCAGTACTTTGGCCACCTCATGCGAAGAGTTGACTCATTGGAAAAGACTCTGATGCTGGGAGGGATTGGGGGCAGGAGGAGAAGGGGACGACCGAGGATGAGATGGCTGGATGGCATCACTGACTTGATGGACGTGAGTCTGAGTGAACTCCGAGAGATGGTGATGAACAGGGAGGCCTGGCGCGCTGCGATTCATGGGGTCGCAAAGAGTCGGACATGACTGAGCGAATGAACTGACTGACTGACTGATGGGTAAGCTGGGGCTTCCCTGGTATCTCAGATGTCAAAGAATCTGCCTGCAGTGCAGAAGATCTGGGCTTGATCCCTGGACCAGGAAGAGCCCCTGGAGAAGGGAATGGCCACCCACTCCAATATTCTTGCCTGTAGAATTCCATGGATAGAGGAGCTGGGTTGGGGGTGGGGGGAGGGGGCTACAGTCCCTGGGGTCACAAAGAGTCAGACAGGACTGAGTGACTAACACTTTTCTTTTTTCATGAGTGAGCTGATGTTTTGGACATTGAGGTCACACAGATAAAGATACACAGTTCCTATTTTTGAGTCTAATTTTTTGTTTAATAAGGGGACCATCCGGTGACTAAGCATTTTTTAGACAGTGGAGAATGGGATTAATTGAGGTAAGTGCACGAGAGCCTAAGGGGAGTTCTTTTTTTTTTTTTTAAGCAGGCGTTTGAGCAACCATTTGTAACTTGAAAGCTTTCATGCAGCTAGAAACAAATCCAGTTACACAGTTANCTTTAAGCCAACTTTTTCACTCTCCTCTTTCACTTTCATCAAGAGGCTTTTTAGTTCCTCTTCACTTTCTGCCATAAGGGTGGTGTCATCTGCATATCTGAGGTTATTGATATTTCTCCCCTCAAGAATGCTTTAAAACCCAGGTGATATAATGTACCTCCTTAGAATACTCTTAATCACATTTTCTGTTTATTTCAGTTTAAAATTCTGAAATATTGTTAAGACAACACATTACTCTTTATAATGTATCAACGAGAGAATTGTTTTCTTTAAGGAGAACTTTAAGAGAGACATAGTATAGTTTTGAAAATATTTTCACTGCTTGAAGTTATGGTATTCAGAATAATTAAATTTATTTTAAAAATGTAACTGTTCAGATATGCCATCTGTACACATTACAAGTTTCTCAAGATCTGATTCTTAATCATCTTAGCTCTTGTTTGATCTTGGCATGTACCTAAAGCATAAAGGTGAAGAAAAGGATCATGAAGGCTTCTTACTCTACAAAATGTTAAATTAAACTGCCTTGATAAAACATGTATTATTTTGCTGGTGATGCTTTATGAAGTACAGGTGGTCTGAATTTTTAAGAAACTTCAGCATTCTACCACCTTTCATTTAATATTATACTGTACAATATAATTTACACAGTGTTCTTGCTTCTACAGTATTATACTTATTCTAAAACTCAGTGAAGGTATTGGTATACTTATTTTTATAGAAAGATACAGAACTATTTGTATCCTTCCTTTTGCTGAAAAGAAATGGAAGTACATCGCTATAAAAGTTTAGGGAGAGAAGGTGATGATGTCAGTAACCTAGGCAAAGGATGGATACCTGACAGGAAGGAGGAAAATGTAGTGTTCTTATCTTATTGGCATGTAAAGTAGAAGCGAAATTCATAGAATTACCTAGTTCTCAATATTTTATTAAAAGCACCATACCAGTTTATCAGGTGAATTAATATATTTTTCTGTTTTCATAATTCCATTACATTTAGTAATTGAAATTAAAAAAGAGTTTTCTCTGTCTCTCTAAATAAATATCTATATGTAGATATATATTTTAGTATTTCCTTTCCCTGATAGCTCAGTTGGTAAAGAATCCGCCTGCAATGCAAGAGACCCCGGTTCGATTCCTGGGTTGGGAAGATCTGCTGGAGAAGGGATAGGTTACCCACTCTAGTATTCTTGGGCTTCCCTTGTGGCTCAGTGATAAAGAATCCGTCCGCAGTGCAGGAGACCTAGGTTCGATCCCTGGGTTGGGAAGATCCCCTGGAGAAGGGAAAGGCTACTCACTCCAGTGTTCTGGCCTGNCTCTAGTATTCTTGGGCTTCCCTTGTGGCTCAGTGATAAAGAATCCGTCCGCAGTGCAGGAGACCTAGGTTCGATCCCTGGGTTGGGAAGATCCCCTGGAGAAGGGAAAGGCTACTCACTCCAGTGTTCTGGCCTGGAGGATTCCATGGACTGTAGTGTCTGTGGTGTCACAAAGAATCAGACATGACTGAGCGACTTTCACTTTCTTGCATTACAAAATGCTTCAAGTTCAGATTCATCTTATATTTTCCCTGCCTTATTTCTATGATTCTCCCTCCTGGAATCAATCAGTTTCCGAAGGGGCCCTAGTTCTTGATATTCAAAAGTGATATTTAGAAACCAATAATCTAGTTGTCAGGTATACTTATTGCTACTGGGATGTCTCTGCTTCTTGTCCTCCTCAGTAGATAGATGTAGAAAATACATAACTCTTGCATACGTGTTATATATGTCTATTCTGTATATCTGTGTGTATATATATTAATAAAGAGACTCAGTTGATGTGTATGGGTGTATGTTTTTTTAATGAAAAGACTTAGTTGATAACTGTGAACCTAGTCTACAGTAAGCCTTCCCCATTTTCTTAATTTGTAACACTCTTCTGACTGTGAGAAATCTGGCTCTCACTATTTACACAGAATATTTATTTATTTGTTCAACTCTAGTAAACAAACAGTTGAGTTTCTAACCCGTACCCTGCAACAGATTTGCCACTAAATACAGTGTTTGTATACAGTTCTTTTTGTCAGTAGCATTACAGAATTTAGTCAAAATACTGCTTTCTGCCATTACCTGGATCAGGTTCTAAGTAATCGTGTGATATACTTGTAATATAATTAATTCATCCTGGTCTATATTCTGTCTGTCTTTCCTACATTCTAGTTGATTTTTTAAAAGATTTATGTACAGTAAAATTCACTCTCTGGTGTTCAGTTCTGTGGGTTTTGACACGTTTGTGATGTCATTCATCCACCATAGCTCTGTGCAGAACAGTTGCATTGCATCAACTGTACCCTCATGCTGCTTGTTTATAACCATCCCCTCCACCTGCTCCCCAGTCTGTGGCTACCACGGTCTGTTTTCCCTTTCTATAGCCTTTTTCAGGTTAGAGCAACTTATTTTATTTTGCCTCCTTTAGTGATGATGAAACAGAATCAAGAGGATTAAGTGGTTTATATTCTTGCATCCAAATTTGGAATGGTCCAAATACTTTTCTTTTTTAAGCAAGCAAAACATTCACTTCTTAGTATAATTTGATTACAAAATTTGTCTCTTTTATTGAACTGCATGATAGCTAAAGAGAACACTGCTAAAACTAAGAATATTGCTTTGTAGCTTAGTTATCATGCCATTAATTCTTACTTAAGGACTTTGCTTGCCCCTGGAAATCATGATCTATAGATAATTGCCTTTGTTAGCAAAGAGGTACGATACTGATCTGGAATTTATAGGATGGGTTTAGATGCAGGAGTTGAATGGGATGGCTAGAATCCGTCTCTGGAAAAAATCTAGACTCACACCAGGAGGAGAGTATCTTGGGACGTAGAATGTTTGCTGAAGGAAAATACTTAAACAGCCAAAATAAATCTTGGAAATTTAGAAGAGTCCAATATGAATGTTCCCTGTATCAATTTCCAAAAATATAATACAAACTTTGGGGTAATCATTACTGGACTTAAGAGATTGGACTTTGTCCAGATATGATTGTGTATTTCCCTAGGGAGCTTGGGTATTTAGAACTACATAGTAGTGATTTCATAAAACAGTGGTTTTATAGAGAATGTTCACAAAAGAAGCTTCATTGATGACATTTTTGTCCTTGGAAACAGTCCGGTGTTTTATTTCCCTCCTCTCTCCCTTTTTTTCCCCTGAAGGGAGGATGGACGGCTCTTATGTGGGCGTGTTATAAAGGCCGTACTGAAGTGGTTGAGCTGCTGCTTTCTCATGGTGCCAATCCAAGTGTTACTGGTCTGGTAAGCGTTAACAAAAAATTCACCTGTAACAGAAGTGGTAAGTTCTTTTAGGAAATACTTAAGATTGGTTGTACTTTGGACTTCATATTGGATAAAATGATCTAGATAGATCTTACTAAAAATAATAATTCGCAATATGATTTCAAAACACAGGGGAACTTTTTTTCCAAGCTAAGCTTTTTTTTTCAATTTTTATCAACAAAAAAGCAACTTAAATGTTAATTGCAGCTATATAACATTTCAAAAGGAGATTTTGAAATCCTTATGTCATCTTGCCTGTGTTCTATGGGTATGCATTCTTAACCTAAGCTCTTTTAATGAAGAGAGACATTTACCAAATACTCATGCCAGTTTTCCATACATTCTTATTGGTTGTAATACATGCATTACTGCTTTGCATGAAACTTGCTCTGACTGCAGATTAAGTAATCATTTTATTGATGGGTGAACTCCTTTCACAGTGCATATGTATGTCAAATCATCGTGTACACTTCAAATACCTTACAGTTTTATTTGTCAGTTATGCCTTAATACAACTGGGAAAAAATCAGTTTTATTCAAGTTGATAGAAAGATTATAAAGAAAGGTTTCACATTCTTCTTCTTAGTCTTACCTGTTGGCTAGATAATTACATTGTGTTGAATTTATAAAAATATGTTCATAATATATATTTATTTAAGGTTGAGTACATCTCAGTTCTCAGTTACATATTATGAGCTTTATGTGTGTTTTTAAAAAAAATACCTTTGCTCCTTGTGTTATTTACTTTTCTTAGCAAATGTGTGCTATAGATATCAACCTAAAAGACTTTTTCTTTCCCTCCCTCCCTGTCTACCTCCCTGCCCATCTGACTGTCTCCCAGCAGTACAGTGTCTACCCAATCATTTGGGCAGCAGGCAGAGGCCATGCTGATATAGTGCAACTTTTACTGCAAAATGGTGCCAAGGTCAACTGCTCTGACAAGGTAGGTCAACAGGATCTTCCAGGTTCAGTTCATGTTGTGTCCACTCTGTGTGTCTGACTTACCAGGATTTTTATATGATCTCGTGAGGCTGCACTGATGTATCTTATGTTTTTATTTATTAATATATTTTATAAAGGCATACGTCTCATAGATGGGTTCCCTATAGGTATTGAAAGTGTTAGTCACTCAGTTGTGTCTAATTCTTTGTGACTCCATGGACTGTAGCCTGCCAGGCTCCTCTGTCCATGAGATTCTCCAGGCAAGAATACTNATTTTTATATGATCTCGTGAGGCTGCACTGATGTATCTTATGTTTTTATTTATTAATATATTTTATAAAGGCATACGTCTCATAGATGGGTTCCCTATAGGTATTGAAAGTGTTAGTCACTCAGTTGTGTCTAATTCTTTGTGACTCCATGGACTGTAGCCTGCCAGGCTCCTCTGTCCATGAGATTCTCCAGGCAAGAATACTGGAGTGGGTTGTCATTCCCTTCTCCAGAGGATCTTCCTGACCCAGGGATCAAATCTGGGTCTCCTGCATTACAGGCAGATTCTTTATTGTCTGAACCACCAGGGAAGCCCAAATTGGTACTCAGTATCTTTCCATTGTCTTTTATATTACATTCATCATTCTCAGGAAAGTAGAGTTGATTCCCTAGCTTCATTATTTGAAATTTTCTGTTGTAGCTCTTCTTTCTATCTTGGGTCCTATGTACCTTCTCTGTATTGTTGCCAGATTATCTTTTAAAAATTTTTTAATTAATTAAATAATTTATGACTGTGCTGAGTCTTTACTGATGCTCGTGAGCTTTCTCTAGTTGTGGCGAGCGGGGGCTACTCTGTGTTGCAATGCGTGGACTTCTCATTGTGTTGGCTTTTCTTGTTGTAGAGCACAGACTCGAGTGCACAGGCTCAGTAGCTGTGGTGCATGGGTGTAGGTGCTCCACGGCCTGTGGTATCTTCCTGGACCAGGGATCGAACCCATGTCTCCTGCACTGGCGGGTGGATTCTTCGCCACCAAGTCATCAGGGAAACTCCAGATGATCTTTAAAATTTAAGTTTTGTTCTTTCTCTCTCATACTTAAAATCCTAAGGATGTCAGTCCCTGTTATGATGCATAAAGATAGTCTTTGCCTCCCTTTCTCCTGCTGTCTCTCCCACAGACTACCTTTGCTCGGCTGTCAACGATGCAGGTTCCTGAGTTCCTGGCAGGTGCTCTTTCACAGTGTGGAGTGCCCTCTCCTCCTCTTCTTCGACTTCTGTTCATCCTTCACTTTCAGTTTATATGCCATCAGTTCCAGAAAGCTCCCCAGGATTTTGTTCTATTCACTTAAAAAAAAAAATCCTTAATACCCCAAATGGGGCTTCTCACATGGCAATAGTGGTAAAGAATCTGCGTGCTGGTACAGGAAACACAAGAGATGCGGATTTGATCCCTAGATTGGGGGGATCTCCTGGAGGAGGAGATTGCAACCTGCTTTAGTATTCTTGTCTGGAAAATTCTGTGGACAGAAGGGCCTGGTGGGCTACAGTATAGCGAGTCGGCAAAAGAGTTGAACATGACTGAGCACAGCCCACGTATTTGAGAAATGTTTAATTGTATCATTCTTTTTTGCTTTTGGGGAGCTTTTCTAGCATCTTTGGTTTCAAAGCCCAGATTTTTCAATTTGACCCAGTCTTTCTTCCCAGGCTCACTTCTTGGTATTGCTCTCCAAATACACTGCACTTTTGGATGCAGAAGATGGTCTACCATTCTGTGAACTTTTATAAATTTCTGTGAAGTGTGTGTCTTTGTTTATTCTTTTCCCTCTGTTAAGAATGTTATTACCTCCTCTGCCTGATGAACTCTTATTTATTTTCTCAAGGCTCAGTTGGAATGTTATCTTCTCTGTTAAGTATCCTTAACTTACCCAGTCAATGTGGATGCCTCTTCTTCTGTACTGTCAGTATTCACTGTCCATACCTCCATTAGTGAACAGAAGTTCTCTTAGTCAAGGCTGTTATAAAAAGTAGGCATTCATTAAGTGTTCATGTCAATCTGCAGTCTCCTATGTAGTCAAATGTCACTGCAAGTGTTCCTGTGTCTCTTCATTGCCACCTGAATCTCCCCAAAGGTAAAGCATTGCTTTTATGCATGATTTACATTCTCTGATGCCTTTTGAGTCATGTTGCAGCAGAATGTGCTTTTGAGTGCCGTTTCTCAGCTGACGTTTATTTTATCAGGCATAGAGGTAAATCTAGGGTGGTGGTGAAGAGCACAGGCTGAAGCCAGGCTTGTTGGGTTCATGGGTTTTGCTCCACCTCTTAGTAGCTTTGTGACATCGAGCCTGTAATTAGCTTCTCGGGGTCTTGTTTGCTCATCTGTTTAAAATTTGACATTGTGATTTGTACTTACTCTTGTGATGAGGATTACACGAGGTAACCTATGTCAACTAGTTAGAACCGTATTTGGCACTTAGCTGTCACTATTTTTGACTACAGTCAAATTGTTTGATTTCATATGTCACAAGATATGGGAAGCAAAGAAAGTGTGTTGGAAATTAAAGGCTGTATGACTTTATGATGAAAAATTGTCAATTATTATAAAACTTAAAGTTGGTTAAAATACATTTCATGTAGTGGTTAACCATCTGTTTGGGAGAAATAAGATGAGAAAAATATGATTCATCTAGGCTTAAAATTATGATTGGTGTAAACTGTAATCTAAAATACTCAATGTGATTTTTATCAAAATTCATGTTGAGAGCTTAGTTTCTTCATCTAGGCTTAAAATTATGATTGGTGTAAACTGTAATCTAAAATACTCAATGTGATTTTTATCAAAATTCATGTTGAGAGCTTAGTTTCTTTTAATACATCTTCAATAATAATTTTAAATTTGTTATTTCTTTTAATAGTATGGAACCACCCCTTTGGTTTGGGCTGCACGGAAAGGTCATTTGGAATGTGTAAAACATTTATTGGCCATGGGAGCTGATGTTGATCAAGAAGGAGCTGTAAGTATCTTTTCTACTTAACTGCTGGTAGTAGAGAGATATTTTTAGTTTTGAGAGAGAGAATATTTTTTCCTTAGCATATGTCTAGAAAATTTTCCCTACAGTATCTAAATGATACTTAGAAAAACATATTATCCTGGTAAATTTAGATATATAATATTTCAAATATGTGCTCTTAATTTTTTGCCAATGCAGATCAATTTTAGGAGGCTAAAGCTATAAGGAATATCTTTTAGTAATCTTAGTATAAAGTACTTCCCACATCAAATGATTTGAACTTACTAATGTGGAAAGAATTTCTGTTTTTTCAAAATACCTTTTCTTTAAAATTTTAAAATAATGCCATAATTTTTTGATATTTTAAGCTGTAACTTGTTTTCCTTTTCTGATTTTAAAATATCAGAAATCAGTGGTGAAAACCTAGATAGCTTGAAAATTGGTTCAGTATATCTTAGCGACTAGGAGTTACGGATTCATTATTGAGTCCCTGCTTGTATCTGGCCTGTGCCAGATGTGCTGGGGGTACTGGAGGAGACTCTGTAACTTGTTTTCCTTCTTTGATAGATTTTAAAATATCAGAAATCAGTGGTGAAAACCTAGACCGTTTAAAAATTGGTTCAGTATATCTTAGCGACTAGGAGTTATGGATTCATTATTGAGTCCCTGCTTGCACCTGGCCTGTGCCAGATGTGCTGGGGGTATAGAGACCATCACATCACTTTTCTCGTGAACTTCTAAGAATATAGTTAAAGGAGATGATGTTTATGCACAAGAAACAATACAGTCTTCTGTTAACATAATTATTAGATTATGTGAGGTGGATCATGAGGGATTCTGAGAAGAGTTGCTAGCAAACCTGTGGCTGCAGTGTAACAAGAATGGGCTCTAAGTCATATTTGACTTCTTGGCATAATACCAACCAGCTCCTCCTATTTTCCATGGTGGCAGAGCTGCTAATTGCTGACCCTCAAGGGGCGTGGAGTATGTTATTGCTGTGGAGACAGCATGATTCTTACCCAACCCTGGAAGCCATACTGTTCACCTGCCTCTTTTCTGGGCAGTTTATCAAGTGGCTAAGTGGCCTGTCTCTATGTTAACTGCTGAAGAATCTGAAAAGGCTCTATTATTTAATATTGAGAATTAGGGCTTAGTTCCAGGGGCTGATATAACAACTAAAATATTTCTGTAAGGAAATTGCATGCCATCTCAAACTAGGTAAAAATCTCAAGAATAAATTTTAATATTTGTTTTGTTGTAAGTCACATTCTTGTATTAGCTGATTTATTGTTAATAAATGTGAAGTTTTTAAAAGAACCACTAAAAATAAGACAGTTTTGAAAGTGTGGTTTCTGGGTCACTATAAGAAAGAAGAATATATTATACTGTTATTGAAGTATTCTGTACTTTTTAATTCATTGTTTCACTTATGTTTTTCGTATAAATTTTATTATAGATTGTTACTTGTTTGAAGTCTGTTAACCTTACTTTAGATTACTTCATTTAGAATGTGTTTAATTTTGAATCATCCTGTCAGCTATTTTACCATTCAGTACTTTTGCGAGAGGATTTGTTCGTTGTAAATGAGTCCAAATTTAGGTTATCCTTTAAAGATTTTAATGTCAGAGAACTAACACATCTTCAAGAATGGAAAATATGCTTCCTGACCACTTTTGGTATGATCACTTCTGATTATTTATGTTGGCAATAATCAGAAATATTAATTATAGGTCACTTATTTGAAAACATCAGTTTTTGACTAGGGCATAAATTGTCTGAAATGACTAATTTATTGGACTTTTTTGTTTGTTCTTTAGAATTCAATGACTGCACTTATTGTAGCAGTAAAAGGAGGCTACACACAGTCAGTGAAAGAAATTTTGAAGCGAAATCCAAATGTAAATTTAACAGATAAGGATGGAAATACAGCCTTGATGATTGCATCGAAGGAGGGACATACAGAAATTGTACAGGATCTCCTTGATGCTGGGACATATGTGAACATACCTGATAGGGTAGGTTGTCTATTTAGAACTTGTCTTCCAGTGGTGATGTTGATGGAAGGTACCTTAACTTCTCAACACCTTTCAAGATTCTTCCTGCATAACATATTTAAGATGTTTTATTTCTACCTTTAAAACTAATAAGTTAAAACATATTTAATCTTTGTGAAGTGTGTTCTTTTCAGCTTAAAAAAAATAATATTGTTATTGATAATGTGATCTTAAAATCATCCTTACTGTAGGTCTTGTTCATGGCTGACGTTGTTCGTTGTTCTAAGACTTCAGGTACCACCCTTATATTTAATAGTTTTCAAGTTGGTGTCTCTTGCTCTGACCTCTTCTCAGAAGTATACACTTGTGTGTCCATTTCCACTTAAACTCTCCACGTGAGTGTCTAATGGTCCTCTTAATTTTCAGCAAAACAGATGTTTTGTTTGTTTGATCCCAAACCTGCTTTCCCCTCAGACTTCTCCATCTCAGATGGTTCCACCATCTACCCTGTGTTAAAGACCCATACTGTATACATTAGTCTTGAATTCTCAGTGACCAGAGTCACTCCCCAGTCACTTTCTATTGCATCACTCTCTTTTATTTGCATTACATTTATCTTGTTTTTTTTATTTTTGTTTATTGTATGTTGTCTGGGACCTTGTCTAACTTATTTTCTAGAGCCTAGAATAGTGCATGGCGCATAGTAAGCAATGGAATATTTAGAACCTTGTGTTAATATCCTAGTTTGAACCCACATTAATGCTAATATTCTCAAAGTGTTTCTGCCATGGGTTTATACTTTTAATGTAATAGTTAAGATAGTATATTGTGGCTCGGTTCTCAAGGGCCTGCATCTTGAATTGCAGCCCACTGGGGCCCACTTAGAATTGAGATGAGCCATAGCTCATGGAATGATCCAACTCAAACCTGTGTAACTGATTTGTAATTTAGCAGTTAAAAGAAAAGGCCATTTACGGTATTTGAAGTAGGGAAAGATATAATTAATAATGATTATTGCTTGGTGAATATAATTTCATGGCAGAGCTATCCTTATGAGGTAATGAACTTCATCTAAACCTTTTATTGAGGAATGAGTCAGTCCTGGGCACTCTTGGCCCGTACTGCCAAGTAGAATATAGATTCTGTTCTGGGAACCAACCTCTCCCTTATTAAATGTGGTTATAAACCCACAGATGGCTCTAGCTTTGCAGCTCCCTTTAGAGTCAGTGGCTTTTTTCAGATAGCATGATTCCAAGGGATTTGTGTTATGGAATTTCCAAAGGTTCATCCGGTTTGTTGACAGTCATGGCGTCATTTTATTTAATTTACATTTGTAATGAGAGGGTGCCTTCAAAATAGAATGGCTTGTTGTTCTGGGTGACTTACCTTTCTAAAGTTTTGTCCTGGAATTTCAGATATAAGTGTCCTCATTTTGATGTATAGTTTTCTGTCCCTTATTCTGTAGGCTATTAATATCAGGTATTAATACTAGTTACCTAAAAACTTTGTTGTTCACAGAAAGTATCTGAGATACTTTTTTTCTAAGACATTTCCAAAAAAAATTTATTGTATTAATATAATTAATCTTAACTTCAAAACAGTATTTTTTGTTTTCCTTATCAATTATCTCTTTTTTTTTTTTGTCTTTTTAGAGTGGAGATACTGTCTTAATTGGTGCTGTCAGAGGTGGTCATGTGGAAATTGTTCGAGCACTTCTCCAAAAATATGCTGATATTGACATTAGAGGACAGGTGTGTGTGATTACAGACTGTTATCTGTGACTGTAATTGGTCATATATGTTGTTTGATCATAATGTCATTCTTTTGAGTTTTCCTATGAAGTTAAACTTATAAACACTAATATATTAATGGATGCGTGTATTATTAAGTTTCACTGCCATTATTT
This sequence comes from Oreotragus oreotragus, assembly GCA_006410675.1. Taxonomy (NCBI): domain Eukaryota; kingdom Metazoa; phylum Chordata; class Mammalia; order Artiodactyla; family Bovidae; genus Oreotragus; species Oreotragus oreotragus. Next base: position 90,509 of record SJYX01018998.1, on the reverse strand, counting down.
TGAAATTTCTGTATTAATGTCAAGTTAGAAATGAACCATAAATAAGCTCATGTTTTTCAAGTATACCTCCCTTATTAATGTCTAAATATATTCAATCCTGAAATTAATAGTTTATAATACTGAGAAATGGCAGCACTTTGAGTGTGTGTGACTTGTTTTCTTTACTGTTCTCCCTCTCTTTGTCTTCTTCATCCGTGTATTATTCTATTCCTGTTTGTTTTTTTTTTTTAAGTCTTTCATCTCCTTTCCCCCATTTGCTTGCCTTTCTCAGGACCACTTGGTAGTGCCTGTGGACTTTGTTTAAGGCAGTCACAGCTCACAGAGCAATAAAGGTTATTCATTTTGGGTAAAAGCACTCCTAAAGTTGTAAATTTATTCAGTATGTCAAAAGTGTTAGATTAAAAAAGAAAAATCTGTACTTTACAACCCATTTTGCTGTTGGACAGTCTGTATTTCTTCTCAGTTTTTCCCTTGTATACAAATCCATTTTTGAATCAAACTAATAAACATTACCCCAAATGCCATGAGAGTCTTCTAACATGGATCTCTTACCTGTAAGAAACATGTATTTTAGTTTGGAAGGTTTTAGTTCATTTAGTTTATACTTAAACTTACATTTTTATCTAAACGTAAAAAGTGATGCCACTTTTGATATCAGATAGTGTATGGTTCATTGCCTAGTGAACATTCAAATGTAAGAGTCTTGAGGTGCTGAAAGAGGGCATTAAGGAGAACTTTTGAGGGAAGGTAGAATTTGCTAGTTTGAAAAATTGGTTGAGTTTGGATAAAGAAAGGGTGAGTAATTCAGGCAAGGATAGTAGAATAATGGGATGAGAAAATTCAGGAGAGTGGGAAAGTGAAAGACTGTAGTCCTTAGCTAGTGAATAAATCAGGTTGTTAAGGAGGGTGGGATGGGAGATAGAAAAGTACAAACGGATGTAGGACCAGAGAGGTTAGAGTGTCAGACTCACAAGGTTCAGAAGCTAGTGTGCAGTTTTGAGAAGGGAACTGTGTTGAGAAAATCTTGGTGTAGCAAACAGTGTGATAGTGGCCGAAAGTCATTCATTGAGGAAAAAATCATATTTTCACTAAAAGTAGGTGCCTTGATCACCTATTTTGACTTTTATCTAACTCCTTTGTGTCTGTCAATTCTGTTTTCCAACATTTTAATCAGTTTTTGTTTTTCTTCTTTAATTCTGCTTTCAAAATCCAATTGAATATATTTTTGGTATTTAAACTAGATAGGATTTTAAAGGATCTGATGAAAATCAGTTTATGGATATGGGTGGAAATTAAGAAAGCTGAGAATGACAGAAACAATTCAGCTTATGTTTGTGTCGTACATTCTCATGCATTATCTTTTGAAAAGATTGGGCAGATGAGAAGCCACAAGCCAAGGTCAGAATATTTATGAGACTTCTCAAAGGACACAGCTCAAGTCCTGAAGACCTCCAACACAGTGCAGGGTCCTGAACCCTAATTGCATTCTAGAAGCATAGTTGACCCTATCAGCTGTGTGGGATTGCTGCTTCCTAATCAAGAAGTGTTAACTTTTGCTAGACTTCTTTTGTAGAATTTCCCACAAGTAAATGCAAGGTACAATAAGGATTAATATTATTTTCTATCATGCTGCTTCTTGGTAAAATATATTAATGCTTTCTGACAGAAATGTTAATACTGATGAATTTTTAATATTCTGTCTTGTATGAAGTGATTGTTGATTTTTTAAATTAATACAGGACAATAAAACTGCTTTGTATTGGGCTGTTGAGAAAGGAAATGCAACAATGGTGAGAGACATCTTACAGTGCAATCCTGACACTGAAATATGCACGAAGGTATAAACGACATTTCTATCCTTTTAGCAATACCTAATGCTGAATGTTAGTAGTGCTTTTTTTTTTTTCTTCAGTTTTTACAACTGTTTGATATTAGAATGACAGGGATTTTACTGGTAGTGTTCTGTATTAAGTTGAGAAATAGCTTTATATCCTTTTAGGAGTTGTGTAGTCATAGCAGAATACACTGTGTAATTTGTTATTTTAATTAGATACTTTCAGAAAGTACAGTATCAGCTGTTCATAAACTGTGGCCGGATCGTTTCCCCAGAATTATTTTATGCTCCTGTTGTTTGGAATGCCGAATATGTTTCTTTTTAAAAAATCAGTTTGTGTGGTTATTGGTTCCTCAAACCAACCACTTTAGTCTGTTTTACTCCGTGTGAAATGTATAAAACTGTGTAAGACCTCAGTGATTATATTTGGCCTTCTGTGTAGTAGTTGTTCTTGAGGAAAGTATATTTGAAATTCTGAAATGAAATGGCAGTTCTTCCTGAATAAAGCAGACTTATGGAAACACCCGTAATACAGCCCTGTTTCATCTGCCAGAGATTTGGAGCAGTGTTATCTGAACCAGTGATAGTGACTGCAGTGCCCTGGGATACCTTCTGGTTTGTAGACCGTGGCTCCTTGGAATCTTTTTTCTTTTGGAACTGTGTGTCAGCTGCTCTGACCACATGTGGCTTCTGACCACATTTTGCTTCTTCCTAATTCAGTGCTGAACTATGGTCTCTTCTTCTTTCTCTTAATTTGGTTTTAAAAGCAATTAGGTCATTCTTTGAGTGACATACAAGTATTTTGATACAAGTGGTTGGTTATGGAAAGAAAAGCACTTTCTTGTTAGTTTTTGCAAGTGTGTTTTCTTGAGAACGTTTTCAGTATAGACTGGGCAAATATTTGACTTCTTGACATGTGTTTATGTGACTTTAAAGACTAAAGATATTAATCTGGCAAACCTTTTTATCTGTACCCACAGGATGGCGAAACACCCCTTATAAAGGCTACCAAGATGCGAAACATAGAAGTGGTAGAGCTGCTCCTGGATAAAGGAGCCAAAGTGTCTGCTGTCGATAAGGTAGTAATAAAACATCTGTGCAGAGAGCATAGGGCAGTTGGCAAGACCAGCCTGTATACCTGGTGGACTTAGGGGCATCTCATGTTATTTTGTGGAAGGAGAGATTACTGACTGGGGATATCTGCGTGGGATTGGGATCCTGTGATTTCTTAGCTGTTCTGAGAGGTGCTGAGGAGTGGGCAGGCTCAGTTAAAGAAGTTGCTTCCTGTGTTCCCTCTGTGGCTCAGATCAGTTACGGGGAGCTGAGCTGCACTGAACACCATGCAAGGATGATGTCATCAGGGTGGATCTTGTTGCAGAGAAACAAGAGGAGAGAATCAAGATAAGCCACAGGAAGAACGTGCCACATCATTTTCATTTAATGTTCTAGAGCAACCAGAGTGGGCGGGAACTGAGAATTTCATTTGTTAGCTTTTGGGTCATTGTCTTTAAGAGATGTTTGTAAAGTAAAAGGTGGAGAATATAGACTAAATTTCTTTTTTACATGATAGTTTTCATTAGTGCTGGATATGAAGAGTAAAGTGATGGAGATTCTAATAAGGGAAGAAGGCAGTTTGACGTTTGAGAGAGGTGAAAGCTGAGGGAATGAAGAGGTGGTAAGTAGGCAGAGAACGTGGATACAACAGAGAGGACTCTGAGGGAGAGAATGTAGAGAAAGATGATGATGGTGACCAAGGGCATGGGGAAAGACAAATTCACTCATGATAGTGAAATACCAACATGGACTGAGATGCTGTGTAGACCGATGACAAGAGCATTGTGAAATAGAATATAAATTAGTTGAGGAAGACGGTTGACATCGGTGGACAGTTAGTATCTGAATGGTAGATGGAAGTACCATTAACCTATGATGGAAATGGATCCAGGGCCTGTGGGAAGCTGCAGGGGAAACCTGTTCCTTGTGTGCTTTCATTCTGGAGGCCCTGGGAGAATACCCAAGAAAAGCTAGGGAAGGAACTAGAGAAAGAAAATTGCAAGGAAGATAGAAATAAAAACTCATATGAAAAATATGGAGACTTTGGATATTCTGTTATTTTGTAGAAATATGAAAAATGTTATTCTGTATATACATCCATGAGAATTGGGGAAGTTCAAGTGTCCCTTCACTGTTTACAGAAAGGAGACACCCCTCTGCACATTGCTATTCGTGGGAGGAGTCGGAAACTGGCAGAACTCCTTTTAAGAAACCCCAAAGATGGACGGTTATTGTATAGACCCAACAAAGCAGGCGAGACTCCCTACAATATTGACTGTAGCCATCAGAAAAGTATTTTAACTCAAATATTTGGAGCCAGTAAGTATTGGGTTTTGTATCTGCCTGAGGTTTTAAGAAATGAACGTCTATAAAAAAATTAAGAGAATTACAGCAGCTTTGTGTTTATCACTTAACCAGAGATTATAAAAGTTAAAAATGTTATTACTTTGCTGTAGAAAAGTAACTTCTTCCTGTCTAGAGTTCCTTTGCATTATATTGGAGCATTCTAAATTAAGTACATTCAGAGTCAACAGTAGCTTTTAAAATCTTCAAAAATCTAGCCTACTTTTCTAAAAATCTCTTCCCCCTGTTATCAGCATGCTCCGTTTTCAGTGAGTGGCTCTCTACCTCTGCTTGTGTAGTGCCCACTCCATTCCCATAAATGTTCTTGTTAAAATCCTCTTTCTCCAAGGCTGGGGTCAACCATCTCTTCCTCAGTGACATTTTGACTGATCTGCCTAGCCAGATAAAATTTTTGCCTCTTTTGAGTACTTAAGCAATGTGTTAATAATCCTTTTTGAATACCTATTACATATGGCCTTTTATTTTGTTTCTTTTAGAATTTTCTCCCAGATTCCAAGTTACTCAGGGCAGGTATTCTTTCTTCTTATCTTGTATCCTCCGTAACACCTAGCATAATGCCTTGAATATTGTACTAAAGTAGTTTTTGCTTGTAGAGGATGCACATGAGAATCTAATCATTCGCATGTGGTCTTTTGAAATATGGAGCAATTTTCTACTCAAATTAAAAAGAGACATGTTAGTCCTAGAAACCAACAGGAGAGAGTAGAATCCTGCCACCTTCCAGTTTCGCTGTTTACTTACATCTTGTTTTTAAGTATGATTCTCCTGTATTGAGTTTTGTATTTTAAAATATTTTTTCTGATGATAATAATGCATACATTAAATTTTAAGGATGAAAAAAAAATTCAATCTTCCCATTGTCCCTTATCTCCTAATTTGTCATTGTTTGGACAAATTGTAAATTCTTACATTTCTAAAAATGTTTTACACTATGTATATAGCCTCAAAAAAACCTTGAGATACCATATTATAAACGTTTTAAATGATTGTTGCATAATGTTTCAAAGTTTTAATAGTATGTTCAGTTCTTTATTGATAAATATTTGGTTTGTTTTGCAGTTAAAAGCTAGTGCTTCAGTGAACATACTTGTACGAATATCCATTAACTCTTTATTTTTAGGATTATTTTCTTGGAATAAACTTCCAGAAGTAGAACTGGCAAGTCACTGGGTATTCAGTTTTGATCAACTTTCCAAAATGATTGTAACAATCTCTTCTTCCTTAGGCCACGTTTGTGCAATTCCCTACAACCTTGCTAACACTGGATATTTCCAGCTTTCTTATTGACCTTTGCTAATCAGATTGATAATAAAAAAATTTCATTTAAATTTCCATTGTAAAATTATTAGTGAGATTGAGATCTTTTAATAACATTTATAGCCTATTTGCATTTTTGCTATTTTCCTCTTTGTATCCTTTGTCCTCTTTTTTTTTTAAGTATTTAATAAAATTGACTTTTGTGTTTTTAAGGATATTGATCCTGAATCCAGCTAAATATTATATCTCTCTCCCCAGATTATTCTTTGTTTATGGTGATGGGAATTTTTTTATTCCCCATTCGAAAGTTATATAAATCTGTAGTTTGTTGACCTTTTCTTACAGCTCTGGCTTTAATATTATATTGAGAAGGAAAGCTCTTTTCCACACAAAGATTTTTAAAGATTTTTCTCTTATATTTTCTTGTACTTATAGTTTTACTCTTTACGTTTAATTTTTTGTTTCAGAAACTTATTTTTGTTGAAGTATGAGATGTAGAGTTTTAATTTCATTCAAAAGAAGGAAAAAAAAAAAAGAATGGCTTACTTCTCCCAACACCACCTACTAATTCATCCTTTCCCCACTGATTAGACATGCCAGTTACATTAATATCCTGTGTGAGTTCTATGGTATTGAATTACATTGTTTTAGAATGTATTTTGATTCTTCTCCAAAGAGAGCTAATTGTTGGTAGTCTTTAAATTTTTTTCATAGCTATTCTTGCTTTTTAATTTTTTAGAATATTCTCATCTATTTTTATTGAGATTGCCTTAAAGTGATAGATTTTTGGGGAAGAATTGCTATATTTTAGTCGTTGACCCTTTCTGCTTGGAACCATAGAATATTTTGTTCTCTGCTTATCTCTTGTGTTTTTAACTAACATTTTATAGCCTTATTTTTATTCATACTGTACATATTAAATTGATTCCTATGGACTAGTTTCTGTTTTAATCTTTTATTGATTTTATAATATACTTTACTCCACATTTTAGTATCCTTGAAGTTGGACTTTGTCTTATAATTGATGGGTGAGAAAGCATTGTGTCATAATTTGGCAACATTTCTTCTGTCAGTTGAACATAATAATGATGCCTCTTGTAATTAGTAGGTATCTTAAGTTCTGTGAAATATGGTATTAACTTGTTAACCTTTGAACCTATTTTTACACAGGTCTAACCCTGGTAGCTTAGATGTTAAAGAATCTGCCTGCAATGCAGGAGACTCGGGTTCAATCCCTGGATCAGGAAGATTCCCTGGAGAAGGGAGTGGCAACCCACTCCATATTCTTGCCTGGAGAATCCCATGGACAGAGGAGCCTGATAGGCTACGGTCCATAGCATCACAGAGATTTCAGACACTACTGAGCAACTAACACTTTCAGCCTTTTTTTCCCTTTGAGTAAACAGTTAATACTTGAGAATTGATGCTCCTTTCTAATAATAATGTCTCTTTTTAATGTTGGCGTATCATGTGTTTATAATTACAGGACACTTGTCTCCTACCGAGACAGACGGTGACATGCTTGGTTACGATCTGTACAGCAGTGCCCTGGCAGATATTCTCAGTGAGCCTACCATGCAGCCACCCATTTGTGTGGGCCTGTATGCACAGTGGGGAAGTGGTAAATCCTTCTTACTCAAGAAACTAGAAGGTAAAGGGCTTGTTTATAAAGTGTCTGCGGATATAACAAGGTTTTCTCTTATGTGTTTTTTAAGTAAAAATAGAGTTTTATGTATGGGTATGTGGTTGATCCTCTACCCATAATCATTTGAGTTCTCTTTCTAAAACAAACATCCCACTGCATTAGAACCCCTGTGTAGCAGATTTCCTGCCTGCACTGTTTATAGATATCTTAAACCTATAGGGATCATAAACCAGGGCCCTTCGCAGACATGTCAGCTTGTGTGCTCCCACCTGCCAGCACTACCTCTTGTGCATGCTCAGCGCTGTAGTTAGAGATGGCTGTTTGCTCTGGTAGATGCAGACCAGACCCTTACGGAGTGGCTCCTCTGTAGGAGCTTCCAAGACATCTCCCCCCACCTCTGACCTGAGACCCCACTCCTTTTGCTTGGCAAAATCTTACTCGTTTGTTCAAGGACAGGTTTCAATAGTACCTGTAATTTTTTTTTTTTTTTTTTTTTACTAAGTTTTGTAGTAGGAATGAATGACTTGTTCCAGGCTCATTTGGGCTCACCTTTAAGAGCTGCTGCTGCTGCTAAGTCGCTTCAGTCGTGTCTGACTCTGTGCGACCCCATAGACGGCAGCCCTCCAGGCTTCCCCGTCCCTGGGATTCTCCAGGCAGGAACACTGGAGTGGGTTGCCATTTCCTTCTCCAGTGCATGAAAGTGAAAAGTCAAAGTGAAGTCGCTCAGTCGTGTCTGACTCTAGCGACCCCATGGACTGCAGCCTACCAGGCTTCTCCGTCCATGGGATTCTCCAGGCAAAAGTACTGGAGTGGGGTGCCATTGCCTTCTCCGCCTTTAAGAGCAATGATCCTCAAATGTAACTGGAGGGAGAAGCAGTGAGGAGGTGCAGAGGAATGGTGGTGCTATGTTTTCTGAAGAGACATAGCAAAGTAGTAATTTTTAGTTTTATATATGGAAACAATACTTTGTTGGTTGCATAATACAAATCTCAAAATATCAACAAAACCTTGACAGATGGGAATATATGAGAGAGGATTTTTTGCATTTTCAGTAGGAAGCAAGAGAGTGGGTAGGGCAAGGGTCAAGGGTAAATGTGCCCCTAAGGAATGAGATTCTTAGCAAAAGCGAACATTGGTTAGCATGGTTAAGTAGCAACATTCTAGTAGGTAAATGTTTATAGTGAAAATGTGAAGTTTTCAAAATGTTTTATTTCTTAAATAATGTTTTCTTATTAATTTCTCTTTCAGATGAAATGAAAACTTTTGCAGGACAACAGATTGAACCTCTGTTTCAGTTTTCATGGCTTGTGGTGTTTCTGACCCTGCTCCTTTGTGGAGGGCTTGGTTTATTGTTTGCTTTTACAGTAGACCCAAATCTTGGAATTGCAGTGTCATTGAGCTTCTTGGCTGTCTTGTATATATTTTTTAGTAAGTCTTTGCCTTTTATCTTTTTCAAAAATGTAGAGAATGTCAAAACCCATTGTTTTATTTAAAATTGTATCTGTGTCTGTCTTCTAAAGTCTCTAAGTGGTTTTCCTATTTAGGTGAGAATATTGATTTTTTGCTATTTTGTAAGTTGGCTTAGAGGAGCATTGTCCCCAGCCGGCCTGGCAGAACTTTAAAAGCTAGTGCACTACTTGTTAATATTGAAGCAGAACTTTAAATTACTTTCCTTTTTTTATGTTAATGATTTATATTTGAATCTTTTTTGAAAATAAGTCTTCATAGACATCATGGCATGCTCTTGATCATTTTGATCATGACTGTAATTTTTATTTTATCTAAAGCAAAGTAATAAATATATATAATCCTTGTTTTTAGGAGTGTCTTCAGTTGCAAGAAAGGAAATAGGTTTACTGTTGGTAACTTCAGCAGTCACAAGTAGAGATAAAACCAACCATTCTTACATTTGAATCTGAACTAAAGGATATGCCTTGGTTTAAGGCATTATCTTTCTGATTGTGTTTATTATGTCATATTTTAGTCAGCTTACTTTCTGTTTTTCACATACCTGATAATATGTTTTTGCTATTGCTGTTGCTCAGACGCCCAGTCATGTCCAATTCTTTGTGACCCCATAGACTAGCCCACCAGGCTCCTTCGTCCATGGGATTCTCCCAGCAAGAATACTGGAGTGGGTTGCCATTTCCTACTCCAGGGGATCTTCCTGACCCAGGGATTAAACCCAGATCTCTTAGGTCTCCTGCATTGGCAGGTGGATTCTGGGAAGCTCCAAATGTATGTTGAGGGAGGTTAATTAGTTGAGGAATTCTTTGAGGACTAGTTAGGAAATAACAAGGGACCATGAAAAGTATGTAAGCTTACCTATCACTACTTTATACTTGACTATTTGCAGAAAAGAGGCTGCTTCACTAATGATTGTTCTGGATAATTTTTTTTAAAACCTTGACTTTTAGTTGTCATTTACTTTGGTGGACGGAGGGAAGGAGAGAGTTGGAATTGGGCCTGGGTCCTCAGTACTAGATTGGCAAGACATATCGGCTATTTGGAGCTCCTCCTCAAATTGATGTTTGTGAACCCACCTGAGCTGCCAGAGCAAACCACTAAAGCTCTACCTGTGAGGTGAGTTGGTCCCTTTGACAGAAGTACCTTTTAATAAAATGAAGCAAATGAAAGTTGATAATGCATCTTTTCTCGTGTTTATTTAAGAGACCAAAAAAAGAACATTGGTCCCTTAAACTTTTTTAATGTGAGAAATAAACATGCCCTGGTCAAATACACTTGGAAAACTCTTCAGATTACATCTCCCTCGTGTACGTTACAGGATCAGAGACACCTTTTCGTAAAAAATTATATTTAACTTTGGTTTGCCAAATTTTATTTGAGTGAAGCCCCACATTGCCCCCTTTTGATACTTGTTACCATCCTTTGGACAAGTCAGTAAAGAGTACTGGGTCTAGGATGGAGTCCTGGAACCTCTTAACATCAGGGTGTGGCCTTGGCAACTCAGCATGTGCTCCAAGCTGTTCTTTCCTCATCTGTGGGTATATATTTACCCACTCCTCTAAAGTTATCATCATATCAAATGATAATGATATGATGAGCAAATAGTTCAGAAAGGATGAGAAACTTGTAAGTCAAAGAGTAAAGGCAATCTGGAGGGCCCCAGAGGAAAGTAAAATGGAAAAAAAGGTTAAAGAACTGAAAGCAAAAGGAATTCAACAGAAAATAGTAAAATAATTAAATATGCAAAGATTAAGAATTTAGAAATTATTATAAGATAAAATATGTGTAAGTTAAGCTGAAAGTGAATGGACCAAACCTGGTAAGACATCAGAACTATGAGAGGAAGATAAAAATAAAACCTTACAGGTAAATAAATGGTATATAGGATTAAGTGTTAAGAAAAGTATTTAAAATGAGAAGTTAAAATGAAAAGCATAAAACATACATAGTAGAATAAAAAAAGTTGGGGAAGATATTTTTATATAAATTAAAAGCATTTTAAAATTAATGAGATCATTATCTTTTAAAAAGTTAGAACAACTAAAATAGCATTAATTTAATTAAGACCAGGCATACATAGAGTACACTGTGATCCTGGATTGTATTTTGAAAGCAGTGCTTGTCTATAGGATTAAGATGGGAGTTTAGCAGTAGAAAGGAATAAAGGAACTAATGCAGAAGTAATACCCATTCAGAGGCTCAAAATGCAAATAATTCAGTTATTTCACAGAACAACTAGAAAAAGAATATAACTTCTTTCTCAACCCCTGGTAGATGAGTAAGCTATAAATAGGGCATTCTGAAGCTTCAGTTTTTAAATGGCATCAAGTTCTTAATTACTATACTATTTTCTCAAGGTTCTAATCTCCAGTTGGTGTTTACAAAATGTTCTTTGTGTGGCTCTTTCTGACTGATGTGGGGCGCCACCGTTGAATTGTTGTGTCATGAGATCTGGGGAGATGTCTGGCTCCTTTGTCTAAGTTCTGTCATAACCTTTTCCCTTTTCTGCTTTTAGTCGGAATTGCTTCATATAACTACTAATTTAACTTTTGTTACTGTCTTTTCCTAAGAAAAGAATACAAGCCGTTAGAAATGGAAGATAACTAATTACAAATAGAATTTTAAAAACAATGCTTTGACAGAGACATGAAGGCAGCACAGCTACATGATAGACATAATGTATGTTGAAACTGTTTCTTTAGGTAGCGGCATAAAATTTTCTTTCCCCTTTCCCCAAGGTTTTTGTTTACAGATTATAATAGACTGTCCAGCATAGGTGGGGAAACTTCAATGGCTGAAATGATTGCCACCCTCTCAGATGCTTGTGAAAGAGAGTTTGGCTTTTTGGCAACCAGGCTTTTCCGAGTGTTCAAGACTGAAGATACGCAGGGTAGGACCTTCTTCTCTTCTTTCTGTATGTGGAGAGGTTGAGAATGGGATGGACAAAATGTATGGAAACATGAACATCAGGTTCGTCATATGCTGTCACTGTAATGATTGGGGTTTTCTGGATGTTTGAGATGTTAAAACCATTTGTCGTGTTTTACAGGTAAAAAGAAATGGAAAAAAACGTGTTGTCTCCCATCTTTTGTCATCTTCCTTTTCATCTTTGGCTGCATTATTGCTGCGATTACTCTTCTGGCTATATTCAGAGTTGACCCGAAGCATATGACAGTGAATGCTGTCCTCATATCAATTGCGTCCATAGTGGGGCTGGCGTTTGTGCTGAACTGTCGAACATGGTGGCAGGTGCTGGACTCACTTCTGAATTCTCAAAGGAAACGCCTCCATAATGCTGCCTCCAAACTGCACAAACTGAAGAGTGAAGGATTCATGAAAGTAAGCACACTTTGCTTGTTAGAAAATAATTCTGGGAATTATCTGGCGGTCCAGTGGTTAGGGCTCTGCTCTCACTGCCAAGGGCCCAGGTTTGATCCCTATGCATTGGACAAGGAAATGGCAACCCACTCCAGTGTTCTTGCCTGGAGAGTGCCAGGGATGGGGGAGCCTGGTGGGCTGNCTGGGAATTATCTGGCGGTCCAGTGGTTAGGGCTCTGCTCTCACTGCCAAGGGCCCAGGTTTGATCCCTATGCATTGGTCAAGGAAATGGCAACCCACTCCAGTGTTCTTGCCTGGAGAGTGCCAGGGATGGGGGAGCCTGGTGGGCTGCCGTCTATGGGGTCGCACAGAGTCGGACACATTGAAGCGACTTAGCAGCAGTAGCAGCAGCAGGGAACTAAGATCCCACAAGCTGTGTGGTGCAGCCAAAAAAAAAAAAAAAAGAAGATAGTTCTAATGTGAATATGCATCCATGATCGTCATCACTAGGGCTTTAGGAAGTCTATTTTCTTTTTGAGAATTGCACTTGTTTTTCATTTTAATCCAGATTTTTCCTATGAAAAATGCATGTGTAGTGTGGAAAAAGTTTTAACAGTAACGTCTTTTTATAAAATCGACTTTTATAAGATCCTCATAGAGTTAACTATAGCTTCAGTACTTTGGCCCCCAGATGCAAAGAGCCAGTTCATTGGAAAACAGCCTGGTGCTGGGAAAGATTGAAAGCAAAGGAGAAGGAGATGGCAGAGGATGAGATGGTTGGGTAGCATCACCGACTCAGTGGATATGAATTTGAGCAAACTTGAGGAGACAGTGAAAGACAGAGGAGGGGCCTGGTGTGCTGCACTCCGTGGTGTCACAAAGAGTTGGACACAACTTAGCAGCTAAACAGCAACAGCAAAGAGTTAGCAGATTATCCCTCAGGTGGTAGTTATTAGCTAATAGTTTAGGTTGCTCTGCAGCCTGGTAGAGTAGACAAATTGAACAACCAAAACATAGAAGATAGGAATGTACTTTTTAGAGTAAAAAAGGACTTTATACAATTATCTGCAGCTCCTTTGATCAAGGTCACATGCCATCAGGAAGCCAGTTGTGGTGTGGCATGTAGACCATTTGGATTTGCATTCTAATCTGTCTTCTGACCTTCAGAGCATGTGATCTTGGCATGTAAGTCACTTCAGCCAAGTTTGTTCTTCTAAAAAGGATACGACATTAAGAAATGCTTTAATTTAGATGAAGGCACTTTGGAAATGGTGGTGCATTCACTACAGTTCTGCTAAGTGGAACCACAGCTGGCAGCAGGCACTTTGGGTTTCTTTTCTCCCAGTAGGCAACTTTCAGGCTCTTTAAGAGAGGTACTTAAGTTTCTTGTATCTTCAGTGCAGTGTATCCTTTGTTTTACACAGGTTCTTAAGTGTGAAGTGGAATTGATGGCCAAGATGGCAAAAACCATTGACAGCTTCACTCAGAATCAGACAAGGCTGGTGGTTATCATCGATGGGCTAGATGCCTGTGAGCAGGACAAAGTACTCCAGATGCTGGATACTGTACGTCTTAATCATCTTGAAACTTGTAACTGTCACATGTGTGGCAGCTGAGAGGAACAGCTTTACAAATATCTCAAGTGGAATTTGAATACTATTTTTTCTTTTATAAAAACAACTGTGTGTTTTATGCAGAAACAGCAGAAGTTTCATCCCAAGCAGATTTAACCAATTTTAGGTTAATGGCAGTGTGAGGGGAAATGTGAGTAGGGGGGGTCTCTGAAGTCCAGGTGACTCCAACGTTTCTCTACAGATGGTTATGGTTCGAATATAGATAGGGATGGGGAAACCACAGAATTTGTAGAGTTTTTGTTAAAAAGTAAGAAAGGTTCGTGGCTTTCTGTAAGGTCTGGTATGAGCAGCGGCGTGTGCCTGTGTGTGCAGTTCACCGTGTCTGCTCATGAGGACTCCATGAGTGTTTCTCACGTGTGTTGCTCTTACTAGACCAGTGTGTACAGTACATCGTGTCTGCTCATGAGTATTTCATGAGTATTTCTCGTGTTTGTAGATCTTCTTACGTAGATCTGAGTGTCTCAAAGTAGGACAGGACCAATTGTTTCCTTCGGAGATTCTGTTATTGTCGAATGTTGAAAAATCGTCAGGTGGTGAAAAACCAGATTGAAACGTCAATCAAATTTGTTTTCACATAGAATAACATTTGAATGAAAAGGAAATGCTGTTTTTAAAATGTAGTCACAAAGGCTAATGCAGATTTTGAAGAGAGGTTTTATTACTTTGGATAATTTTAATTTTTTGTGTGATTATACATTTCTTCTACCACAGGTCCGAGTTCTGTTTTCAAAAGGCCCATTCATTGCCATTTTTGCAAGTGATCCACATATTATCATAAAGGCAATTAATCAGAACCTCAATAGTGTGCTTCGTGACTCAAATATCAATGGACATGACTATATGCGCAATATAGTTCATCTGCCCGTTTTCCTCAACAGTCGGGGACTAAGCAGTGCAAGAAAATTTCTTGTGACCTCAACCACTAATGGAGATGTTCCATGCTCGGATAATACAGGTAAAGATAAAGTTCCTCGGGTACTTTGGGTTTGAAGTGGTTCCATAGTCTTTCATTTTGCATCTCCTCTTACCTTGAAAAGTATTGTTCGAATTTCACAACTCTTTAAGTATCATTTACAGCAGAGTTTCAGGACAAATGGTGCTTTCTTGATAAACTCTTTTAGGGATGCAGGAAGATGCTGACAGAAGAGTGTCACAAAACAGCCTTGGAGAGATGACAAAACTTGGTAGCAAGACGGCCCTCAATAGACGGGTAAGATAGTATATGTTTTGAGCCATTTGTTTGTATTGCTGTTGTTTAAGTAAAACCAAGGTAAGGCCGCTTATTTATTTTATAAATACTGCATTGAGCTCATAAAGTATATTTTATCATTGGTGGTTTTTCAGGGAGTGTCTGAACCTAGAGCCATAATGACTGTAAATTATATAGGAGCGCCTGGTCTCTCCCAGCCTGCTCTCAGCCCAGGTCCCACTCCAGACCAGCTGAATCAGAACCTCTGAGAGAGAGATTTGAAAGCTGCCTAGATGATGTCACTGGGGACAGAGAACCATTGGGTTCATCCCAGGTCAGGTTGTGCTTGTCCCAGGGGCCATTGTCAGCACAGCTGTAAGGGGGAGAGGCTTGTGGTGTGAGAACCTGTCTTTGCTGTGTTGTCCCATTGGCTGGCCTCCTGCGCTAATGTTTGTGAGGTGTGCGCTCTTTTTTTTCTATCCCCACGTAGTGACCTTGTGTGCCTTTCCCAGTCTGTTGGTTGTCTGGTTGTCTCCTGGGAGACACTGTAGTTTCCCTGCCCTGCCCTAACCTAGGAGCCTTTTGTAAAGAACTGGGGCTATTATAAAAAAAAGTATATAAGTACTGTTTAAAAATAAAGCTATGGATCTCGCTCATCAAAAAAAAAAAAAAAGGAGATAGACCTTTGCAGGTAAGTGATGGTAACAATGCTGCTTATGGATGGCAAGCTTGGGCTAGCATTGGTGATATTTTTCACTACTGCCCCCCCAGTTTGCAAATCTTTAATTGGGACATTTTACATTTTAAAAACTGTCTTCAGGTGTTTTGATTTTATGCCTTTACCATGTACAAGTATGGATGCAGAAGTAATGTATCAAGGATAATTGACAGCTCTAAATTAAGAGTGGTATATGAGTTGCCATTTAGAATTTCTGTCCTGGGAGCCTGGACCCTTGGGTTCCCCTGTCTCATGACCTTAGATGAGAACCACCCTCGTTGTGCCTGCTTCTCCTGAGTGGATGGGACCCCCACCTACCCTGCCCAGTAGAAAGCCTTTCATTCTTACTAGACGTGAGGATACAGCAGCTGTGCCCTTTCGGTAACTGTCATGTTTGAAAATAACCTAAAAATCAAAATGCTGAATCCTTAAATCTGGGCAAGGGGTTATTTGCTTTGTTATCAGAGTTCCTATAGATATTGAGCTCCCATAAGAGTTTGAATTGAATTTTCTTTATACAGTTCAGCTTAATTTTCAAGGCATTGGGCTTTCTCTGATTATACAACTATAAATCAGGTACACCCAAAGCTAAACCATAATCTCTGATGCATTTGCTGGAAATACGTATGCTACTTCAGAGAGTAATAATAATACTTCTTGATACTGTTTCATCTTCCTCTTTGACTGAAATTTTGGATTGTTTTTGTTGTTGACATAGACATGGATTAACTTCTCAAAAGAGCCTCAGGCTCTCAGGGTTGAAGTGAGGGTTCATGCTCACTGACGGTACCCCATTTCAGGACACTTACCGAAGAAGGCAGATGCAGCGCACGATAACCCGGCAGATGTCCTTCGACCTCACAAAACTGCTAGTTACGGAGGACTGGTTCAGTGACATAAGCCCGCAGACCATGAGGAGACTGCTCAACATTGTTTCTGTGACGGGTGGGTTTCCTTGTCTTAGTGTTGTGTGGTAGACAGTAAGGTGCAACAACAACAGAGCAGTTCCCTTCCAGAAACAAAAGGATGGACTGTGTTTATAGGTTTACACTGCCGAAAACCAGTTTTATTTTGCACTGTGTGTCTAGTAAAACCAGTATTGGTTTTGATAGTGAAAATCGACTGTCAGTTGTGTACTGTTATTTTAAAATTTGATGATTTAAAAATTTCACATCAGGTTTAATTTTTCTCTTTGTATAAAAATAATTTTATGCTAATTTGTATAACTATAATTAATTTATAATTGAAAATGTTGAAGTTTAGATTTTTACATGCTGCTATTCTGCTTTAATTTTCAAATTACATTTTTTTTCTTTTTTTTTAATGTGTTAAATGATATACACATAAAATTACCATCTTAACCAGGGTCCATTTGGGTGGTATTAAATACTTTCGCTATTTGTGTAACCTTCACCACCATCCATCTCCATAATGCATTTCACCCCATTAAACTGAAACTCTATACTCATCCCCCTGGTCCTCTCCCAGCAGCCATATAAATATTAGGTGTGAATTTGTAGTGTAAGTTAAGTGGCAAATTAAAAAACAGTGGAAGTTGGTTATTTGTGAATATACAGAATGGTTGGCTTAACATAACGTTCAGTTCAGTCTCTCAGTCGTGTCCGACTCTTTGCGACCCCATGAATCGCAGCACGCCAGGCCTCCCTGTCCATCACCAACTCCTGGAGTTGATTCAGACTCACATCCATCGAGGCAGTGATGCCATCCAGCCATCTCATCCTCTCGTCCCTTTCTCCTTCTGCCCTCAATCCCTCCCAGCATCAAAGTCTTTTCCAGTGAGTCAACTCTTTGCATGAGGTGGCCAAAGTACTGGAGTTTCAGCTTTAGCATCATTCCTTCCAAAGAAATCCCAGGGCTGATCGCCTTCAGAATGGACTGGTTGGATCTCCTTGCAGTCCAAGGGACTCTCAAGAGTCTTCTCCAACACCACAGTTCAAAAGCATCAATTCTTCTACACTCAGCCTTCTTCACAGTCCAACTCTCACATCCGTACATGACTACTGGAAAAACCATAGCCTTGACTAGACGGACCTTAGTCGGCAAAGTAATGTTACATACCTATTAATTCTAAAATGTTTTTGTATTTTTTAAAGGACGATTACTGAGAGCCAATCAGATAAGTTTCAACTGGGATAGGCTTGCTAGCTGGATCAACCTTACTGAGCAGTGGCCGTACAGAACTTCATGGCTCATATTGTATTTGGAAGAGACTGAGGGTATTCCAGACCAAATGACATTAAAAACCATCTATGAAAGGTACTTTATCTGACCTTTTTATATTTAAATTTGTTTTAAATTGAGTTGACTCTTAAGAAAAAATGCATACAAAGGAAATGAATGCAAAATAATGTGTATAAAATGTAGGGTTCTGAGTTTAATCGTTCTCATTAGTAATTCTTCCATTATAATTTGAGTTATATTAGCACAGGTATATATCCCATCGTGTAAAATTTACAGCTTTATTTGGATAGATTCTCAGTGTAACCTATATGATAAAAGATGTTTAATTAATAGTCCTATTAAATTTATGTATTTAAATATACAAAAGGCAAATCTTAAAACATTGTTTAATGTCCATTTTATTTTTTATTCTAAGTGTCTTGATAGAATATTGAGGAGGTCACATTTTCCAAATCATTAGTGCAGATGTTTTCACAGCTTTGTATCTGAGGACCTGGGAAACTCTGAATACGGGATGGTAAACGTGCTTTGCACTTAACAGTAAAGGAATTTATTGTTCTTTTATAGTCATTTGAAGTACTTTTAAAATCTACTTCTGATAAAGAAATTGATTACATTTTTTCTGGGAAAACACACAGTCAAAGCTCAGTGTAGTGTCGAGTATGTCAGGTTTTGAGTACCACTTTCTTGTCAAATTCACAAACAAAATTATAATTCTCTTTATTTACCAAAGTACTTAATACCTTCATAGCTTTCAATTATAACTCTATATAAAAGTATCTCTTAGGAAAAAATGCAATTCAAGGGGGCTATGCAATTGTATAAAACTTAGTATAATTGAAGCATTATTTTGAACATGTAAATAAAATGGTAAACCTGACCATTCAGTGTAGAGTTTCTGTATTAAACTTTTAAGATTGTAAATAGTTTATCCTTGAGTATTATCAGCATATGGTTTTCATTATTTTCCAATCCCCACTTTTCATGTACATATTTTATCTAATATCTTTAGGTAAATGACTGTAGAATATAGAGGATGGTTGTAGTATTTGTCTGCACACCTGAGCTCTTGAGGTTATATGCTCCATTTATGCTACGTTAATCATTGTAAACTGTGTGGGCTGATGTTCCAGCAGATGGCAGTGACCCACAGCTGCCAGGGGCCTGCAGAGCAGTGTTACTGGATGCATCTGCTCTTTGATAGCTTAGAAATCCTCTTTTTATTATGAGATACATGATTGGTGTTTTCCTTGGTTGTGTAGTAGACTGTTGTTTTGTTTCATGAATAAACATTTGCATTGTAACAGGTGCTGCATAATGAATATTTGCTGGATGAGCACAGTTTTAGGTTTTGGTGCAGAATAGAACTGAAGTCAATTTCTTCACCTTCGTATAATTGAACGTGATGCTTAGACGTTTCGTGTGTCTCAGGAGTACAAAAGCATTGACAGTGTTTCATGTTTTATGGGCTGTGTGCTTAGAGTTCAGCCCTTGGCCCCATGCATGCTCTGTGAAGAGGGTGAGACTTGGTGAGAGTCTGTGTCCTCAGGAAATAGAAGCAGGAGAGATATAAAACTATCAAAAGGTTTTTAAAGCTCTCAGAAATATTCATGATTCAGTTCAGTCAAAAAAAGTTTATTAAGTGTCTGCTGGAGATACAATGGTGGACAAGTAAATATGTATTTACTTTTTCACCCAGCAATCCCACTGTGGAAATTTACTCTGAACACACCCTCCACAGTGATAAAACACTTATACATTATTGTGACCTTATTTATTTGTTGTGTTATTTATTGTGACCTTATCTGTAGCACCATAACTTAACTGCATGTTTTTAGAAACATTTGTTGAATAAATTATGGTACATCTACCATAAGAGAGTGTTTTGTAACTGTAGAAAATGAGAAAAAAACTATGATTTGATATGGAGAAATTTTAAGGATACATTAGTAAGTGAAAACTGCAAAATGCGAGAGTATATAACATGCTCTATTTGTATAAGAAAGAAGGGGGAGTAAGGACATCTACATATAAATATGTAAATATGTATTATTTTTTGTGAAAATATAAAACAACCCACAGGAAGGAAAAAACAGAAAGTAATAAAAATGTTTACCTGAAGAGGATGCTTAGATGGGGAATGAGATATTACTCTGAATGTGTATTTTTATATGGTTTGCCTTTCATATCGGGGAAGGCAATGGCACCCCACCCCAGTACTCTTGCCTAGAAAATCCAATGGATGGAGTAGCCTGGTCTGGAGAATCCCAGGGATGGGGGAGCCTGGTGGGCTGCCATCTATGGGGTCACACAGAGTCGGACACGACTGAAATGACTTAGCAGCAGCCTTTCATATATTAAAAAAACTAATTCAAAAAGGATAGAAAAAAGCAAACCCTAATATTGACTATAAACAGGAAGAAATGATGCTAATGATATATGAAATTGATAGTATAACCACACAGAAAAATATTAATTCAAACACCCTGGAACTCAGTTTTCTCTTGACTCTTTATTAGTAGAATATACTGAGGACAAAATTAGCTACAACGAAATCTTGAACTTAGTAGGTTTATTGTTGCTAATTGTATTATTATACTCCTGAAGTCCTTTTGCGTGTATTGTAAGATAGAGTAAATGAATAAATAAATTGCTGTTCTTGGAAACCAGTGTTTTCTCTGTGGGAGAAGGAAATACCAATATTGAATGGAAAAAATTAGGAAGAGCACTGTGGTATTAGATTGGATTTTGTTGTTGTTAGCTCACTAAGTCATGTCTGACTCTGTGACCTCATGGACTGCAGTGCACCAGGCTTCCTTGTCCTTCATTATCTCCTAGAGCTTGCTCAGATTCATGTCCATTGAGTTGGTGATGCTACCCAACTATCTCACCCTCTGTCGCCCCCTTCTCTTTTCTTGGCTTCAGTCTTTCCCAGCATCAAGGTCTTTTCCAGTGAATCAGATCTTCACATAAGGTGGCCAGAGTATTGGAGCTTCAGCTTCAGCATCAGTCTTTCCAATGAATATTCAGGGTTGATTTCCTTTAGGATTGACTGGTTTGATCTCCTTGCAGTTCAAGGGAACTTGAAGATTCTTCTCCAGCATCACTGTCCATGAGATTTCCCAGGCAAGAATATTGGAATGGGTTGCCATTTCCTTCCTCCAGAGGATCTTCCTGACCTAGGGATTGAACCCAGATTGCCTGTGTCTCCTGCATGGAAAGCAGATTGGATTTGGAAATGTTAAATTATTAACTCATAATTTAAAATGAGATTTTTCCCTTGCTTTGCCTGGCGAAAGGGAGCAAAAATATCCCCAAACCGTGAACCCACCTGAAACTGGAGTGCTTGGAGTAATGACTAATTCCAGGTCAGAGGCAGGGAAAGCTCAAGGGGAGTCTGCATTGTTGTGCCAGAAACCAAAGAAGGATGTGTTCGAGGACAGCAGGATTTGCACAGATAGCCACAGGACGTAGTCTGAAGGAGCACCTTTCAAACTTGGGCCCATTTTCACAAAGAAAAATGATAATAATGGGTTATAACATATCAACAAAAAAAATCCATGACTCCATAGTAATGCTTAGAAGAGAGCAAACAAGGAATAATTCTTTGTTTTAGAATGCCAGCTTATAAATGTAGAAGGAATGAGTGAAATTAAAAAATTATTATTTTTTAATCCCCAATATAATCATTGATTCAAGCAAGGATCATCAGTGGTTGCAAAAACTACTGGGGGGAGGTTGTTGGGGAACACGAGGCACACATGGTCTCAAAGTGTCACTCCCCAGGTTATGTGCAACCACAGAAGAAATGCCCTTGCTGGGAGAGACTTGTCACCAGTTTTAATCAAATAGTCAAGTCTGACATCAGTAACGGGAGGCATAGCATTGTGGTGTTGTTTAGTCGCTGAGTTGTGTTTGACTCTTTGCAACCCCATGGACTGCAGCACTCCAGGCTTCCCGCTTCTTCACCATCTCCTGGAGTTTGCGCAGATTCGTGTTCAGTGAGTCAGTGATGCTATCTAACCATCTCATTCTCTGCCACCCTCTTCTCATCTTGCCTTCAATCTTTCTCAGCATCAAGCTCATGTGACTCTAGATAAAATGCAGTAGAAGGTACCACATCACCTATGTGCTCCTGTTGCCAGCCGTGTTTTACTGTGATCCTAATTATGAGGAAACGGCCAGATGAGTCTGAGAGGTGGACTACGCTACAAGGCAACTGGCTTAGGTTCCATATTGGCCCCTGAGGGAGACTGACGAGATCCCACAGCCAAAAGGCAGCGTGTGAGCTGTGATTGGAATCTATCCATAAGAGTGGAGTACTGAAGGGCATTTTGTGGGCGGTTGGGGAATTTGAGTTTTTGAATTAATGTTAATATCCTTTGGTATGAAAAAAAAAAAATATCCTTTGGTATGCTAAGGGTGTTTGCGGGACATTCATGATGAAATATTTAGGTGTGAAATACACTTTCAGATGGTTTGGCAAAAGGGAAGTATGTATGTGTGTGTAGATGAAGTACCTGGTTCTTACTAAAAAGCTTTCCTCTTCCCATGCCTTTTGTTCTCCCCAGTGACTGTGCAGTAAAGGCTGCTTTGTTAACATTCTTACTTAGGGACACAGTTTGAGTTAAGTGAATCTAAGAACTGTGCTCCTAAGCGTGCTCCTGTGATTCTAGTAACCTTTGCACACATGCCAAATTGAAAATCATTATGCATCTATGCATGACTGTTTCGAAAGCTCTAAAAAAAACCTACTATTTTGTTCCGTGGTGGCAGAATGAATCACAAACCACACTTTATTCACTGGTTGATTCTAATGTCAAAATCAGCCAGTACCTCTAAAGGTATGGAGCAAGCAGGTATGAAAGGTGCAGTTTTTGTTAGTGTACCCATTCTGGTTAATTTTCTTCATGTGATGCGTGTTTAGTGTGGGCCTTTACTGTAGGTTAGGGCTCAGGTTGTGTCCTCTGTGCTTTTCTGTGTTCCAGGGGCTGCCTGAGGAGGTTGGGTAGAGGGACAGACGTGCAAAGCATCTAATGCCCTTGAGGAACTCACAGACATGTTTCTACACACATACATACCCTTTTCTTTTGCCAAACCATCTGAAAGTGTATTTCACATCTAAATACTTCAGCATTCCCAAAGACACCATTACCACACACCCGGCCACACATACACACACACACACATGTTTTTTTCTAAACCATTAGAAGGTAAATTATATGCAACCATATCTTTTGTCCCTCATCACTCAAGTATATGAGGAATAAATATTCTGACTGAAAGTAAAATGTACACATTTGAAACAACTGGAATAAAGTAAAAATGTGATGGCTCAAACAATTAGCCAGTTAACAAGTTTTATCAATAATGGGCTGAAACCCATTTCAGGCTAAAACTAACGTTCTTTGCTAATAGACATTTTAAAAGGTCTAATTACTTGCCCTTTTATAACTGTCACCTAATTTCCAGCACTTGAGCCTCAGCTTACACGCCTTCCTAATGTTCGAGGAAGTTCTCAGAAATTTACATTTTAACTAGTTAAAAATATACAGACAAAAGAAAATATATTATCACCTGTAGTTTAAAAATAATGGTAAAATTTCACCCTGTTTATTAAATAGAACATTTGTCAAAGAAAAGTTTTAGGGGAAAGTGTATTTTTAATCATAAAAATAGCGTGGAGTGAATTTTTGTAGTGAGAATATTCTGTGCCTATAAATATAGACTATTGTATATTGGAGGTATAATGAGGTAATGAGAACTTTGCTTTGAAATTAAATTAATCTATTATTTTAGACTTTAGCTCTGAATAGGTAGAATGCGGGGTGACTTTGAGATGTGTGTCTTTTTTTAAAAAAAAAGAAATGACTGTCCTATATGCCTGCAGATACTTACAAATATTGTTTGTAGCTATTCTAAGGGAAAGAAAAAGACAATTTAGTAGGAATCTTTGAGAGTTCATTAAGGAATTGACTTAATTTAAGATGATCTCAAATGAAAAACTATAGGATAGAGACAGTTTGATCAGTATATCAAAAAATCATACTGGAATATGTTAGAATAACTCAGATGACTGTTCTAGTTAACCATAGTTGAGTTCTTTGATGCTATTGCTTGTCATTTGAATAATAAAACGTTTTATTTATGGCAGACAGAAAGCAGCAGTATATAATTGATATTCATTTATTTTGTTAAAGAAATCTGATTTGGTAAAAACAATCAGAAAATAGTATTTTTAACACTAGTAGTAAAATTTTTTTAATCCATAAAAAGCCTCATTTATTTTTATAGCAATTTGATGACACATCTGCTTGCTTTATTCAGCTGAAAAAGAAAATGTTGGTTCTTGGTGTTTGGTAAAATTGCTTTGTTAAATTATTTTCTAAATTGTTCAACTTTTAACAAATGACATTTGATACTAACACTGGAAAGCAATTTCAGCTAATTAAGTAGATCCCTCTATAAACCATTGGAACATTAAGATGACATACTGTTCATTCAAGATTATTTTAATTGGTACAATTATTGTAATTTTCTTGCAATTATGTGTTGAGCTAAAAGCTTTTGTCTAGATCATTTGAGGGTTTTTTTTGTTAACATACATTTAGTAAGAAGAAAAGGAGTAAAATAAATACTGTAGATAAAGATTTTCTGTCTACTTTTATTGCAGAGTTTTAGACCCCACTGAGATATTTTAGTATAAAACTTTATTTCTGGCATTTTTTAGTATTAAGCATTTTAAACAATGATAGAGGCTTTTGAAAGATCAATTTAAATAGCTTCCATGAAGGTACTGCTTCAAATGTCTGTTTTGACACTACTCAGCCAGTCTTTTACTTAGAATGATGTGGTCAGAATTAGGGTTGTGGTAAGGATAATGTTGTACTTTGTTTTGGTACTTGATTTTTTTACAGCAATTGAGTAAGTTTGAGAGAGCTTCAGAATGGTGGCCATTTCCATTTCCCTAAAATAACTATTTGCTGAGTAGACACTATAGACATCTAATTTATAAAATTCATCCAAAGTTCGGTATATTTAAACTGTTCAAGGAGTAGTGTTTCTGTACTTACAACATTTTTCATAATAAAATATCATGTTGAGTGATACTTAGCCAAACTTTTCACAAGCTTAGTTTTATCACTTCTATTTACTTCACGGCTCTCTTTGCTCTCACTAACTACCTTCCTCTTTCCTTCAAGTTCTGGGTCATTACTGATACCCCTCCTCACCCCATCCTGTGGCCCAGATTATGCACAGGCTTGTTTCCTTTGCATATGGATGGAAGTTATGAATCTGAATAACGTAAAAAATTGGACACTAGATAGTTCAGATTTGTAGGGAAATTGTCTTATCTTCTTGGTGGTATGAAGTTCATTCTTGTACTGATGATTTTTTCCTTAATTTAGGTTTGAGATACTGTAAATATTTATTCCCACAACTGTTTCATGCATGTCCTTTTATTGTTTCTTGTAAGTAGCTGAGAATCCTAATGAAATTCTGTATTCTTGATATGTGTTGGTGTTGTCACCATTCCACAGTTAATAATTTACTTTCTTGTGTATAATTGTTATTTCCATTTTTATTCCCAGAACATTCTTGCCCTTAATGTATGTGTAATATAAACACTTTTTTCAGGAGTTCAATACTTTATCAATATCTTTATTGGCTCAGATGGTAAAGCATTTGCCTGCAATGTGGGAGACTGGGGTTCGATCCCTGGGTTAGGAAGATCCCCGGGTTAGGAAGATCCCCTGGAGAAGGAAATGGCAATCCACTCCAGTACTCTTGCCTGGAAAATTCCATGGACGGAGGAGCCTGGTAGGCTACAGTCTATGGGGTCGCAAAGAGTTGGACATGACTGAGCAACTTCACTATTTCTTTTCTACTCTCTTTTTTATCTTAAAAAAAAAAAACCCTCATCAAATTCTTTGCAAGCTCATGAAATAATTCTGCATATAGAAAAGGAAACTAAGCAGGTTAGTGTTGAAAAGAAAGATTACAATCTAAGATAGAAATCACATTTTAACAGGATAAAATAAATAACAGTATATTTGCAAGGTTTCATGTGAAGATTAAGCCTTCAAAGAACTGTGAACAAAGATGCCTGTAAATAGATGCAGTGTTGACAGTTAAACATGCATTTCTTGTTGTGTGTTGTTTGTTTTTACTTATTGTCTATGTGGAAAACTCAGGTTCCTAAAGATAAATAAAGGTGAAGGGCAGAATTTTTTAGTTTATTTTGATAGGCCTGAAAAATATCTCTACTTTTGTTTGGAGAAAAAAAAATGAAACAGAATGAGACATGTTTGACTGTTTCTTGAGTTTACCTATTTATATGTTTTGCAACTTCTTTGTTTTATCATTACTACCAGGCTCCTAGCAACATTCAGTATCTTTAATAGATATTTGCATTGCAGTGTCTTTAATATTTGTTTCCTGAACTAGACTGATAACTCCAAGAAGTATAACTTCGTTAAACCTTGCTAAATTCCTTGTTTCGAGACATTCATGACATAGAGTAGGTGGTGGTGGGTATTTCTGAAAGAATAATGAAATATGATGATGATGTTTGCTTTGGGGAAAGCATGGCGTGGGGGAAGGTGGTAAGTGAGAAGTCACATTTTATCTTGAATACTTTCCATACAGACTAGTCCTTCTTTGTTTCTAAATGTAGGTGAACATTTTCCTTTGTTATTACAACAGTGAATCCCTGGGTAATGCACAGAGAAAGTTTTCAGAACACAAAGATTGAATGATGACATGTTTCAGCTAACACCTAGTAGATTCTGCCTTTTGTCAGGTGATAGTAAAATCAAAGCAGTGTTTTCATAGGTGTTTCCCTGTAGGTGAGTTCAGCTGCATTTCTAAGGTTTCTTATACTCATGATCGTTTCATAAATGCCACAGTTTGGAGTTGCTTCGTATCAGCACACTTTTAGACAAGTTCTTCTCACTTCTGTTTCTGTTTACTGGCTGTTGTCAGTATTGTTCAGAAAGGCCCTTTGACTTAGCTGGACTCTGTTTTTGTTATGCAGAACGTTTTGATTTTGTTCATTCATTAAATACAGACTTTATTACATGCTGGGCACATGCTAATAAAAGCATTAGCTAGTGCTATTACTTGAGCCCTCAATATATGGATTTACCTAGATTATTTCATTTAATACCCATAACTCTGGGAGGCAGGGAGTGGGAGTTACCTAAGACCACACAGCTGTAGCTGCTGGAGCTTCCCCAGGCCTATTTCTGGAAGCCAGCAGGCTGTCTGTGACTACAGCACTAAACAACTGGTCTGAGATATTAGAAAGACAGAAGTGAACTAATTTTATTTTTATTTCCAGATATAATTTATTCATTTTCAAATGAATATTTAGAATCATTTATTGTGTATCAATGGGAATGTTACAGCAGACATTTTTTAAGAGGATGGAATTTATCTTAATTCCACTTAAAAAAGGCAGACTTTTTACCAACTTATGTAAAACCCCAAATCAATGCTTTATTCA
The DNA here is from genome assembly GCA_006410675.1 of Oreotragus oreotragus. Taxonomy (NCBI): domain Eukaryota; kingdom Metazoa; phylum Chordata; class Mammalia; order Artiodactyla; family Bovidae; genus Oreotragus; species Oreotragus oreotragus. Next base: position 63,319 of record SJYX01018998.1, on the reverse strand, counting down.
GTTTTGATTGTGTCTGATAACTGCAGTAGGTTTTGTATGGAAAGCTTAAGAAAACTCAGTTGTGATATTTGGCACTTAAACAGCTGGTACATCTGTGTGTTTAAGACTTTAGACCATAATTTTTATGTACACTAAGTGGCTGTAATTTTTTCCTTGGTAGCTTTTTAAAATAACTTTTCTTTTGCTTTCAATAGGATAAAATTGATTTTTAAAACATTTTATCATTTAAACTCATAATGCTGTTTTCAGTATTTTATACAAATGTAGAACAGAGAAAGAATTTTAGATGTTTCAAAGTTGTGTGTTTCTAACTTTAACATGGAAAACTAAAATATGTGAATTAAGGCTTTGATATTTGAAAATATTTAAATATTTGAAACTATGTAAAAATCAGTTTTTCTAAAATATGTTTTAATATGTAAAATAAAAATATCATTACCTGTGCAGTCTTATAGTTTATTTTATAGTATAGCAAGAATATTATGCACATTTACATTAAAAAACATACTATTGAAGGATTCAGATTTGTCAAAAAGATTAAATATACCATTAGAGATCAGGTAGAGATCAATTTTTTCCTGAAATTATTTCTTCAGTAGAGGTTTGTAATTTTGACATTTCAAAGCGCAATACTTTTAAGACTCTTCAAAATGTAAGAATAAAAAAAAGTAACATATAATAAAAATGCTGTGTTATGCTTAGCCGCTTCTGTCGTGTCCGACTCTTTGTGACCCTATGGACTGTAGCCTGCCAGGCTCCTCTGTCCGTGGGATTCTCCAGGCAAGAATACTGGAGTGCGTTGCCATACCCTCTTCCAGGGGATCTTCTAGTGTTAGAAGATGCTCCCTAGTGGAAATACTAAGATAACCGTGAGATGCGGATGTAAAACCTTGAAGCATGTGGCCTTTGTTTGCAATGTCTGGAAAGTCCACGAGGGGGCGGTATTTCACCAGAAACATGGTTAACGTGGTTGACTGAGAAATAAGAGCTAATGCATTTTGCTTTCCCTTTTTCATAGCAGAAAAACAAGAAAGACACTGAGTTTAATGAATATGTTAGTCTCTGAAGTTCAGCTTTCATTCCTATTATTTAAAGAATGGCTTCAAAGGACACTAGTAAGCACTGAGAATTATGATCATAAACGAATGATTATCTGATTGAATAGTGTAGTTTTCATTAAGTTGATTGAGAAAAGGGTAGATATGAAGAATGTTTTAAATTAATCTTCTTACAAATTTGTATTTCTATATTAAATTACCAATGTAGATCTTGGGTTCCATTCTAATTAAAAATTAAACTTTTAAGATAACTTATATAATAGAACTTTTGGTTTAACCTTAGACATATTTATAGGCAGACTTTGAATGCAGAGTCTTAATTCTCTGTTTGTTATTGAAAGTTTTATTGCAGATTTTTTTAGTAAATCACTATGTGATTAGTCACTTTTTAAGATTTCGTAAAGGCGACAATAACATGAACATTTTCTCACTGCTTTCTAGCACCTCACAGTGTTCCTTAAAAGGTTATGAAAATTGGATCTTATTTACTTTTGTTGGAATATTTTAAAATATCTTCGTATAAACTTTTGATCTAAAATAATGAGCTTTGCTTTTTTATGAGTGATAACTATTTTCATTGAGCCTGTGTGAAATATGTTGCCTCTCTCTTAACCTCTCAACTGAAGTTTTCTCTTTACTCTAGCTTGAAATCACCATTTCATGGTCATCTGATCACTTATATGATTCAGGCTTTTTCCCCCTGCTAGTGGAAACCTTTCTGCAGATTCTGTCTTATGCTGAATCCCAATAAATAAAGCAGAATAAATAGAAATTAATTGAAATTATAACATTTCCTAATAAATTCATTTGGGAAAATGAGCTGTTTTGAAGATTATTAAAATTAAAGTGTATGGATGGTGGTTGCAGTTCTGCATTGGTTTACACATCTATTTGTTTCTGTACTCAGTTTTGGCAATGTAATATCAAGAAAATTCTAAATCATGAGTAGATGCAGATGGTAACCAGTTTTTAAACTTGCTTTGCAATAATAGGGTATTTTCAGTTAATGTAATTCAGAAATGTGAAAGTTTAATTGGGAATTTTACTTCTTAAGTGACTCATTAATATAATCTAACAGTTGCTCACTTTTTTTTTTAATAATAGATGAAGTGTTGGGTGCTGCTTCTCTGACGAGGTCCTATCATTTGAAGCATGTCTTTATTATTGCTATTTTTTAACTGGCTTTTGCGTTCCATGCTCAGGCATGTGGGGTGGAGTAGTAGTAGTGTCTTGTTTGCATAATTTTGTTAGCAGAAAAGTGCTAGCCTGTATTTTTAAACTGTGAAGGAATTTAAATACATCCACAAAGATGGAGGAGAAACTTTATTTCAAAAGTCTGCAAAAAACTGAAACAAAAAGCCAGTATAACCAGCCAACGTAGACTTAGGTGTTGGTCTTCTTCAGTGTGCATGATTTAATATGTAACAGCATTCTACTTTATATTTTTAAGGAGTTAAAAACATGTAAATCATTAAGAATCATGAGCCAGTGCAAGGAGCAGGGTACAGGCTTGTGAATCGGCAGACACACCCACCAGCTCTTCCCCTTACAGCCAGGCCATGTCAGGCCAGTTGCTTAACCTCTCTGAGCCTCAAGTTCCTCATTTTAAAAACGGAAATAATACTTCATGGGATGTTGGGAGATAGATAAAATACTAGTTTTTAAAAATTCCCTTTCTTTATAGCATTTAAATATCTTTTTTGTTAGATTTTATATAAGGGATACCTTACTCAGAACATTTTACATAATACCCATGCATGAAGTCAGTGCTTTATCAGGATCTTTGGTGCCATGGAGCGACTTGTGGGATCTTAGCTCCTCCGACCAAGGATTGAAGCTGTGTCCTCAGAAGTAAAAGCTCAGCATCTTAACCACTGGACCACCAGGGAAGTCCTTCAAGATACTCTTTATGAGAATTTTAGGGGTGATTAAATTTATAGGATCCAGCAAAGGCAGCACTCAGGAAAATTTATAGCTATAAATGCTTATATTTAAAAAGGAGAAAAATCTTATATGAATAGCCCAACTTTACACATTGAGAAACTAGAAAAATAGTAAATTTTAAAAATTTCAAAGTTAGCCAAGGAAAGGAAACAATAATGATTAGAGTGAAAATAAGTAAAATAGAGAATAAAATACCATTAGTGAGAATTGGTGAAAACGAAAATTCTTTGCAAAGACAACAAAATTTACAAGTCTTTCACTAGATAGGAAAAAAAGAGAAGACAGAATTAACTAAAATCAGAAATTGGGATGTTACCACTCATTCTACAGAAATAAAAAGGATTGCAGAATACTCAAGGGAGGCACAAAAGGCATCTGACGAAATACAACACCCTTTTGGGATAAAAACAGAAAACTAGGAGTAGAAGGGAATTTACTCAGCGTGGTAAAGGGCACGTAGGGAACAGCCCACTGCCAACAGTCTCAGTGATGACAAAATTGAAAGCTTCCTCCTAAAGACAGGAATAAGACAAGGGTGCCTCCTGCTATGGGCAGAATGTGTCCCCCGCAAAATACCCCCAGTGGGATGGTACTTGGAGGTGAAACCTTTTGGAGGTTTGTTGAGGTCATGAGGGGCAAGTCCTTATGATGGAATTGATGTCATTATAAAAAGAATCAGAGAGCTAGCTGCAAATCAGAGAGAGGGTTCTCATCAGAACCTGATCATGCTCTCAAACCACATGAGGAATAAATGTTTAAACCCCTGTCTGTGAGATCCTGTTAGAGAAATCTCAGTTGACTTAAGTCACCTGTTCTCACTGCTGATCGGCATTATCCTGGAAGTTATGGCTAGCACAGTTAGATAAGAAACAGAAATAAATGGATCCATTTGAAAATAAGGAAGTGAAAATACCTCTGGTCACAAATGACGTGATGCTGTATGTAGAAAATCCCAAAGAATTTCACAAGAAAGCTAATAGAGCTGATAAATTTGGCAGTGTTTCAGGATACAGATCAGCACAAAAATTAGCTGAGTTTTTGTACACCTGAAATGAACAATCTGAAAGGAAATTAAGAAAACAATTGTATTTACTATAGTGCCTGAAAGAATAAAATATCCAGGAAAAATTTGCCTATTGAGATAAAGACTTGTACGCTGAAAATTACAAAACATTGGTTAATTAAAGTAGTTCTGAAGAAATGAAAAGATATGCCACATTCGTGGATAGGAAGACTAAATATTGTCCATATTACCCAAAGTGATCTATAGATTCAGTGTAATCCCTTTCAAAATTCCAGTAACCTTTTTTTTTCATTAAGCTGAAACCTGACCCTTAGATTCATAATACTGGAGTGGATAGCCTTTCTCTTCTCCAGGGGATCTTCCCAACCTAGGGATTGAACCCAGGTCTCCCACATTGCAGGTGGATTCTTTAGCAGTTGAGCTATCAGGAATGACCTATATGAAATTGGAAGGTATCCCAAATAGCTAAAACAATCTTGAAAAGGAATAAAGTTGGAGAACTCTTTCTTGATCTTAAAACTTACTACAGGGACTTCCTGGAAGAAGGCAATGGCATCCCACTCCAGTATTCTTGCCCAGAAAATCCCATGGGTGAAGGAGCCTGGTGGGCTGCAGTCCATGGGGTCGCTAAGATTTGGATACAACTGAGCGACTTTACTTTCACTTTTCACTTTCATGCATTGGAGAAGGAAATGGCAACCCACTCCAGTGTTCTTGCCTGGAGAATCCCAGGGATGGCGGAGCCCAATGGGCTGCTGTCTTTGGGGTTGCACAGAGTCAGACACAACTGAAGCGACTTAGCAGCAGCAGCAACAGGGACTTCCTTGGTGGCCCAGTGTTTAAGATTCTGCCTTCCATTGCATGGGGAGTGGGTTTGATCCCTGGTTTGGGGGTAAGGTCCCAAATTGTGTAGGGCACAGCCAAAAATTAAAAAAAAACAAAATACAAAGCTGTAGTCATCAGAACACTGTGGCACTGACATAAGGATAGACATAATGGAATAGAATTGAGAGTCCAGATGTAAAATAAATTCACACATCTACAGCCAGTTAAGCTGTAGAAAGGTTGCCAAGTGCATTCATTGAGGGGAAGAATAGTCTACAAGAAATGGTGCTGGAACAGCTAGATTTCCACGTGCGAAAGAATGAAGTTGGACCCTTATTTCACACCATGTGCAAAAATTAACAGGAATGGGTCAATGTACTCTTTCGCAAGCAAAAGGTTTTTTCCAATCAGAAAGGATAATTAAAGTGAAAATTATTTTAAAAGAATAGAGTTATTTGAGAGCAATGCTTTTTTGTATGTAATTTTTTCACTCTTCAAATTATTTATTAAGCAAAACTGATACGATGGCTCTTATGTGCTAAGCATTCGAAATACACAACCAAACTCGTCTTTAGCTTTAATGGAGTTTATCTTTTAGCAGGGTAGATAGGCATTAATAAAACTATTTCACTCTTGAAAAGCAACATTCTGATTGTGATATGTATATGCAAGGGAGCATATGTGATTTGAGCTTTGTAATAGTAGTTTCATGGAGGACTCCCTGAAGAGGGGGAGCTGAATGGAGAGACAGCGGATGAATAGGAATTAACCTAGTTAAGACCAGGAACCAGAGAGCGTGGCTAGCTCCTGACGTGTTCTGGGGGTTTTGATTGTCCCCAGATAGTAATGGGCTTAATTTTATCATTTTGATCTGTTTTGTTTCTGACCCTTTGGCTACAGTGCTGAGTGGTGGTTTTCTGTCTCTATGTTTCATCTGTGTGCCAGGATCCCCAGAGAGCTCTGTGCACAGAGAGAATTTAGCAAATGTGCACTCACTGATAGAAAGTATTTGAGAATCTACTGGAAGTCAAATTGTGTCAAAGTAATAAGATTCTGAGGCAGTGAAGAGTTTTCTGTTTTTAAATTTTTAAAGAAAATATATCTTAATTTTTAACCTCTTATGATTAAATAATGACATTAT
>SJYX01018998.1:34963-57101 GCA_006410675.1 Oreotragus oreotragus | reverse complement strand
AAAAAAAAACAAAATACAAAGCTGTAGTCATCAGAACACTGTGGCACTGACATAAGGATAGACATAATGGAATAGAATTGAGAGTCCAGATGTAAAATAAATTCACACATCTACAGCCAGTTAAGCTGTAGAAAGGTTGCCAAGTGCATTCATTGAGGGGAAGAATAGTCTACAAGAAATGGTGCTGGAACAGCTAGATTTCCACGTGCGAAAGAATGAAGTTGGACCCTTATTTCACACCATGTGCAAAAATTAACAGGAATGGGTCAATGTACTCTTTCGCAAGCAAAAGGTTTTTTCCAATCAGAAAGGATAATTAAAGTGAAAATTATTTTAAAAGAATAGAGTTCTTTGAGAGCAATGCTTTTTTGTATGTAATTTTTTCACTCTTCAAATTATTTATTAAGCAAAACTGATACGATGGCTCTTATGTGCTAAGCATTCGAAATACACAACCAAACTCGTCTTTAGCTTTAATGGAGTTTATCTTTTAGCAGGGTAGATAGGCATTAATAAAACTATTTCACTCTTGAAAAGCAACATTCTGATTGTGATATGTATATGCAAGGGAGCATATGTGATTTGAGCTTTGTAATAGTAGTTTCATGGAGGACTCCCTGAAGAGGGGGAGCTGAATGGAGAGACAGCGGATGAATAGGAATTAACCTAGTTAAGACCAGGAACCAGAGAGCGTGGCTAGCTCCTGACGTGTTCTGGGGGTTTTGATTGTCCCCAGATAGTAATGGGCTTAATTTTATCATTTTGATCTGTTTTGTTTCTGACCCTTTGGCTACAGTGCTGAGTGGTGGTTTTCTGTCTCTATGTTTCATCTGTGTGCCAGGATCCCCAGAGAGCTCTGTGCACAGAGAGAATTTAGCAAATGTGCACTCACTGATAGAAAGTATTTGAGAATCTACTGGAAGTCAAATTGTGTCAAAGTAATAAGATTCTGAGGCAGTGAAGAGTTTTCTGTTTTTAAATTTTTAAAGAAAATATATCTTAATTTTTAACCTCTTATGATTAAATAATGACATTATCAAGCAGCTACTTTTANGCACCACTTGTTAAAGAGATTGTCTTTACTCCATTGTATATTCTTGCCTCCTTTGTCAAAGATAAGGTGTCCATATGTGTGTGGATTTATCTCTGGGCTTTCTATTTTGTTCCATTGATCTATATTTCTGTCTTTGTGCCAGTACCACACTGTCTTGATGACTGTGGTCAAGCAGCTACTTTTAGACAAAATATGGTAAATAACACTTCTTCATAATGATGATCTTAGAACCTATTTATATTTTGATTTAAAATAGAATTTTTTTCCATGTAATTTAAAACCTTATTTTGAATGGAATTGATATGAATGGCTTATGTACTTTCTGCCAAGGAATTAATATGGACTTCCTAGAAACCACTGTCATTTATAATCAAAATGCTTTTGACTTACATTGACATTGACATTAACAAGTTCTGCTAGATTGGTAGCATAGAAAGAAAGTGCATTTAAACTTACTGGGAGATCGTTGATGCCTGAGGCTTTATAATGCTTTCTGTGGGCCATTTAACTGCTGGCAACTTTAATTCACATGATTCATAATACTGGAAATTTAAATTCATTGTTAATTGAAAAGTGAAGTTACTTAAATTCTTTAAATACTAACCTTTGGGGAAAGTATCTGAAAAATAAAAGCACATATGATTTTGGTGGCCTACTGCCAAAAGATTATCATTTACATAAATATCTCTTTCAGTAGAAGAGTTTAATGTATTGAGCTCAAAAGGTTAGAATAGAGACTTCAATCTGGAAACCAGCAGTAGACTGTTGGCTTGTGAACAGCGGTATTGTTCATCATATTGAGAACACTGTTCACATTCAAGCTTAAGCAGAGCTGGCATTGAAATTCAGTTAATTTGTTTCATGTGACTTGTCAGCTGTGTGTTTTTATCTAAATCTTTCTAGCTTCTCTTCTTAGCATTTTGTGTTAAATTCCTGAAATAGACAAACTACCTTTTTAACTGTTTAAGCTCTGATACTTTGGCCCCTTCTGCAAAGTGATGTGCAAAAATCTGGGGATTCCATGAAACCATTCTCTAAGTTTTCCGTTTCATTTAAAATATATTTAATAATTGGTTTGAAAGTCGGCTTAATTTATTGGCCTCCCAGGTGGTGCTACTGATAAAGAACCCGCCTGCCAATGCAGGAGGCGTAAGAGACTCAGGTTCGATCTCTGGGTCAGGAAGATCCCCTGGAGAAGAAAATGGCAACCCACTCCAGTGTTCTTGCCTGAGTAAGCCCATGGACAGCAGAGCCTGGCGGGTTATAGTCCCTGGGGTGGCAAAGAGTTGGACACAACTGAAGCAACTTAGCACACACACGATGCTATTTCAGAGGGCTTTCTGTTTTGTGCATATGTGCATGAACCCATAAAAGGGACTTCCTGAAATTCATTAAGATGGAATTGCTGTCCCTGTTTCCTCACCAGCACCCTGTTCTGTTCTTATTTGCTGATTATGGTCTCTGGATTTCCCCTTAGATGGCTTTTAATAAATGGCTGCTAGTCAGATGGTGAGCCTGAGGAATAAAATGCTGGTCCCAGAGAAATCATGTTGCTGTAACCAGTATTAGAGTCAGATCCCATTTTACTTCTTTTGAAGGTCAGGAAAATCTTACTGTTTCTCTGAAACTAGGCTTACTATAATGTCACAGTTAATATTATTAGCTAATTGGGAATTGAGTGTTTTGAGGATATCTTCAAGTTTACAGTGATTTTTAAAACAGCTTTTGAGGTGTAATCAACATACAAGAAATGGTCATATTTAAATTGTCCAGTTCCTGAAGTTGCAATATATATCTATAGCCACCAAATCATCACCACCACCAGGAGAGAAAACATGTGACTTCCAAAAGTCTCCTCCCATTCTTATGAAATCTCTCCTGTTGCCTGTCTCCCCCATCCCTGACTTTACAGCAAACCCTTATCTTTCTGTCACTATAGATTAGTTTTTATTTTCTAGTTTTGTATAAATGAAAAAAATACAGCTGTTCTTTATTTGCTATATTCTTTCACTCAACATAATTTACTATGAGATTTATCAACATTGTATATATATAAATTTAAAGTCCATTCCTTTTTATCGCTAAGTAGTATTCCATTATATGGATATACCACAAATTATTTATCTCTTCATTGTTAACAGACATTGAGTTATATCCAGGTTTTCCATCCACCTCCTTGTCTTAAGTTCCTTCTCATTTTCCATTCTTTTCTCTCTCTGTGATATTTTTACTTACTGCCTTAGATTAGCCCACGACCGCTTGCATGTGGGTTGAAACCTATGGAATTGTCGGTAGTTTACCATTTTGACCTACCAAATTGGCAGTTTCATACAGTTCAACATAGAAGTGTTTTTAATTTTTAAAGAAGTTTTGAATGTCACTTTTTTTTACATTTAAGACCTCTGCCTGATTTACTTATAAATTTAGCTATGTAAAAAGTTACGCATAATGAAAAGTAGACGATACTATATTAGTAGTTATTGTGTCTGGTTGGTAAAATTATGTGGTTTTTTTTAACCCCCTCTGTTCTTTTGTACTTCTTTGTCTTATATATATGCTTATATTTAAGCACCAGAGAAGGTGATGGCACCCCACTCCAGTACTCTTGCCTGGAAAATATCATGGGCTGAGGAGCCTGGTAGGCTGCAGTCCATGGGGTTGTGAAGAGTCGGACATGACTGAGCGACTTCACTTTCACTTTTCACTTTCATGCATTGGAGAAGGAAATGGCAACCCACTCCAGTGTCCTGGCCTAGAGAATCCCAGGGACGGGGGAACCTGGTGCACTGCCGTCTATGGGGTCACACAGAGTCGAACACGACTGAAGCGACTTAGCAGCAGTAGCATAGTAAGCATAGTAAGCATAGATTACTTTCTATTTTCTAATAGAAAATAAAACGTTTTTTGAAAATGGAAAAATGCATTTTTCTAGTTTGCATAATTTATTTATAAATTATTCTTTATTTTTCTTTTCTTTGCAAGAATCATGGCAAGAATCAAGGCATTTTAGGGCCTTCTCTGGTGGTCCAATGGTTAAGACTTCATGTTTCTGCCACAGGAGACAGGAAGAGACCCCTGGTCAGGGAACTGAAATCTCACATGCTATGTGGTGCAGCCAAACAATAAATTAAAAAAAAAAAAAAAGAGCCATGGCATTTTATAATAAAACATTATTTTTAGAGTCAGTTAGATGCTCTTTCATATCACGTGACTTAGGCAGGCTGTCGAGTTTATCTGAGGCCACTGTTCACGTGTGTAAAGTGGTAACTCAGTCTTCACTGTGAAGTAATCATTAACATGTTACTGTCCTTTTTCTGTTTTCCCTGCCCAAATTCTGCCTTTGGTCGTGAAAGTCACTCAGTCATGTCTGGCTCTTTGTGACCCCATGGACTGTAGCCCACCAGGCTCCTCTGTCAGTGGAATTCTCCAGGCAAGAATATTAGAGTGGGTTGCCATCCCCTTCTCCTTTGGTTAAGGCAATATAATTCTAACCTCACACTTGTCCCCTTAGTAATTTTGAAAATGTACCATTTATTTTGTTCCTTTTTCTTTTAAAAAAAATTAATGAGAGCAAACTGAGTAATGTGTTATTTTTATAAATAACACTTTTAAGTTCGATGTAGAGTTTGCCTGTCTAATAATGACTTTAATGACCATTTTCATTTGTTTCTTGTTTGAAGAATATCAAAGAATATTCCAACAACTAAAGATGTTGAGCCACTGCTTGAAATAGATGGAGATATAAGAAATTTTGAAGTGTTTTTGTCTTCAAGGACCCCAGTTCTTGTGGCTCGAGATGTGAAAACCTTTTTGCCATGTACTGTAAATCTAGACCCCAAACTACGGGAGATTATTGCAGGTAGGTATCAGTAATAAATTTAATTTGCCCTCTCTGAAGTGCTAAAAAATTTTCCCATTTCTGACTTGGCTGTATAAGTTTCTCCTGCTCCATGAAAAAAATGGGAAATATTGAACCAAGCACCACCCAGGGGAGTTAATGAAACTGAAGATGGGGGTCTCAGCATCCTCTGGGAACGCTGGGAAAATGCTGTTTGTTAAACTGACCTTATTATTTTTCCCAGCCTACACACCTGAAGTGTCGCTGGAATCAAATTCCTTTTACTACACAGTTACCGCTTGAAGTTGTCAACCCACTGTGATTTTTCTGTCACCAGTCTTCTGTTTTTAATAGGAATCTGTATCCAGAGCAGTAAGAAAGTTTATAATCCTTTCAAAGGTTAAATCTGTGGGGTAGAACTTGATGATAATGACATGAAGGTTTTGGATAAGTTAAAGTTGCTCTTGAGGCACTGTTATATGCTCACGAAAACACACACTCAACCTTCATTGGAACACACACTCTTTTGTGTGATACAGTATTGCTGACCCACCTTTGCATTTTCCATGAATTATGGAGAGGGAGAGAGACTGTACTTTCATATGTTCTTTTAAAAAATACCTGTTATAAGGCTGTTGTCTGAGGTGTATTTTCTGACTGTGGAAGTGTTGGTTGTTGTTGTTCAGAGGTGGACGTGTCATATGGTTTGCAAACCCACAGTCTTAGCTAACATTGTACTTACTACACAAGGGTGAATTGCTAATATTTAGCAAAACTCAGAAGAATTGTTAGAATAGCACAAATACCTTGAAAAGCAAAAAAAATTCAGAATTGTGGTAACTGAAGAGAAGAATACAGACGTTGGTGACTTTTCACATGGTGAAAAAAACTTTAATGCGAAGTAGTTGAGTGCCTCTTACTAAGAATGTCTGTGGAGTATTCAGAGTTCCCTGTCTGCTTCTGTAAAGCCAGTTGGAACCTTTGGCAAGAGTGATATAATTAATCACATTTTTTTCTGTCCGGTAACTAAAGGAGGAAGTGGTAATAGGACTAGTTACTAATGTTCTATTTTCTTTGGTTACTAACGTTCTATTTTCTTTTGCCTTCTGGGGTTTCATTTAATCTCTTAGACGTTCGTGCTGCAAGAGACCAGATTAATATTGGAGGACTTGCGTATCCCCCGCTACCTCTGCACGAGCCTCCCCCTCGACCGCCGTCCGGCTACAGTCAGGCAGCATCTGTCTGCTCTTCGTCCACCTCCTTCAATGGGCCATTTGGGGGAGGGGTTGTGTCGCCGCAGCCTCATAGCAGCTACTACAGCGGTATGACAGGACCCCAGCACCCCTTCTACAACAGGGTAAGCAAGTGCCTGGCATCTTAAATTGAAGAATTTCTTCCAGGAAAAGGCTAGAAGTGTTCTGCTAATGGAGTCATACCATTTTGAAACTGTACTTTAGCTGTAAAGTTGTAAACTGTACTTTAACTGTACTTTAGTTGTTTGAATGTAATATTTTTTAAAAATCAGAAGATTTTTGAATCTTAACAGGTTCTAGATCTCAACTGAGTCTGAATAGTAGAGACACTTTTTGCTTTGATTTATTGTCCTGATAAGAAAGTGAACTCTGTGGGGTCAGCAGTGACTGTCCTGAGCTTCAAAGCAATCTGTTTTTCTCTTGGTTTCTAAACAGATTTTCCATTTGTTGTATCTTGTATAATAATTTATATTGGCCTTGAAAACAATGGTAATTTTTATCTTAGTTCAGTAAACCTATATTCAGTGTGATACAGCTTTTAAATGTGAGATAATGGTGGGTCCTAGTGCATGAAGGACTCAGATGCTATTGGCCAGATAGTATGTAGTCTATTTCTAGAGCTTTATTTCACACTACCTTCAGTCATGTATAATTATTTTCATACTATAAATATGATAATTTTCTACTTCAAATGATGCGAGCACAATTCATTATCAGCAGTATTCAGACCCTGTCGAGTTTAGTAACTCCAAGCTATCCTCATTTTAATGGTCTCAAACACTAATATTTTCTATAGGAAAACAGAACAACAGCCCTACTATTATATTGGGTTGGTCAAAAAGTTTGTTCAAGCTTTGCCATAAGATGGTATGGAAAGGCCTGAATGAACTTTTTGACCAACCCAATATTTTCTGCAACTGAACTCTAAAATCCATTGTTTCTTTATTATTGTTGTCTCCCTCTTTAGTCTGAAGTGAGAAAACATAGGGGCTAGCATTCACAGATGGAGAAGAAAATGGCAACCCACTCCAGTATTCTTGCCTGGAGAATCCCAGGGACGGAGGAGCCTGGTGGGCTGCCGTCTATGGAGTTGCACAGAGTCGGACACGACTGAAGCGACTTAGCAGCAGCAGCAGCATTCACAGAAACCAATGCATGCCTAAATAAACTTTCAGTAAGCTAGAAAGAGAAATTTGAATAAATGTGGCAAAGAAGAAATTCTAGAGTTTAAATTTTTCAGTTTTTGAGAAATGGTAGCCATGTAATTAAGTATACCATCTTTAGAGGTCTTACAAATGTTATTCCATCCTTTTACTCAAATAAGGAGGAAAAGGTGGAATGATAGCATTTGATAACATACTTCATCTCTGTAAACTTTAACTGAGTGCTAGGAAGTGTGAAATTCAGGTTTTTATTTAGCAGTCTTGAAATCTGTAATTTACATAAATGTCTCAACTAATAATTAGATGACAATTGATGTTTTGAGACCAAGAAGCTTTTTTTGTAATTGCCATACCATTTAGGTGGAGACTTTGTGTTCACTAATTTCTTGTGAATAACAATGATGTATAATGCTTTAGTAGTGTTTTATTATTTTTAAAACATTAAAAAATTCTTATGCTTTTAGATTTAGTTATTTTTTGTCTGAAAGTTAAAAGCTGAACAATTTTCTTAAAATGGCAGGAGTGAAAAAGGTAAGGGAAGATATTACATTAGTGTAATGAAGTTTAATGTGTTTTAGTCTTTATTTTTAGCCCATATAATCTGATAGCTCATGTTTATATGAAGCTAGCTACAGATAAATCCTGTAGTTATAGATTTCCTCTAAACAGTGGATTCCCCTTTTAAATAATATCCTTGCTTATTTAGCAGATAGTGTAAACTCCAGGGTATAAAGTAAAATCTAGCAACTTAGAGTAACAATATTCCTGAAATCCATACTAGGAGGTTCTTAAATAATTCAGACTGTTTTTTGGGTCTTACTTAAGGCTAATCTTTTTTTGGTAAAGAATAATACTCAATTAAGATTCTGTTTTGTTTTTTTTTGGTGAGATTGTGAGTTAATATTTGTATTTGTAAATCACGTAGAACCTGACACATGGTAAACCACCCATAAAAGTGTTAAATGTAAAGAGAAACTCTGGTGTCAACTTGTAAAGTACAAAACTTTAGTTGCTTTATAAAAAGATTGTATTAAATCAACAATATAAAAATTTAAATAATATGACTTAAGTTTGGGTTTGATATCTTATAGAATTGAGTAAGGCAATTTTTTCTTCTGTTTTGTCACTTGCATTTAAAAATTTGGAGTTGTATTTTGTTGGTTAGTTTCATGTGATAAAGCTCATTATACTTTGATTTCGGTAATTGTTTTGTCACGTGTTTTCTCCATAGCCATTCTTTGCCCCCTACCTTTACACGCCAAGGTACTGCCCTGGCGGCTCCCACCATCTCATCTCACGTCCATCAGTAAAAACGAATTTGCCCAGAGATCAGAGCAATGGCCTAGTAAGTATAAAAAAGGGTAACTAAAATATTATAGTCAGCAGTAGAAGTTTGCTTATTTCCTTTCTGTAGTGAAAACACAACTTATTTTATAAATAGTTTCAAGAAACATAACCTATTACTAACACAAAATGTGTATTTTGTTTTCATTTTGGTCAGGATCTATGGAAGGAAAATGACTAGCAGCCTCAGGGAATGAATGACGAGTTGTTTACAACCAGAGTTTCTGGCCTAGGATGTATTGTTTGTTATCAAGCTTTTACAACTAAACTGCTAATATCTGCTAATATCTGGTTTCTTTTTAAAGGACATTCATATATGGTGTCTTTATCTATCTAAATACATGCTAGCCCTGTGTATAAAAAATTAGCGCATCTATTGGAGGAACACTTTGATTGAATAGCAGGAATTAAATAGGGCAAGGAAATTATCCAGGTGTACTATTAACTCTAATCCAAAGCAAAATACATTTGGGCCTAAAATTCTAGGTGTTACTGATGATAAAAAAACTTAAAGAAAGACATTCCCTGCTAATGTTTTTTTTTGTTTGTTTGTTTAATTAGGTAAAAGCTTTAGAACTTAAACTGTTATTTAAATTTAAAAATAATATCATTGAAGAAAAAAGTCTGATCACATCCAGGTGTCACTGTCACATATTATTTTAGCATCCTGTTCATTCATCATCCTTGTTTCGCTCAGCCCGTCACCTTTCACCCACACTCTTGTTTTGTGTTGCTAGGAAGTTATCAAGGAGGATGCTGCTGAGGGCCTTTCTTCACCCACAGACTCCTCGAGGGTAATGGAGTAGTCTTGTGGTGTGGACCGCGAGCCTCTCCCGCTTTTGCAGCAGTAACGACTCTTAATCGTGATGACAGCATTTCACTAACTCTGCATCTG
The DNA here is from genome assembly GCA_006410675.1 of Oreotragus oreotragus. Taxonomy (NCBI): domain Eukaryota; kingdom Metazoa; phylum Chordata; class Mammalia; order Artiodactyla; family Bovidae; genus Oreotragus; species Oreotragus oreotragus. The sequence continues at coordinate 47,554 of SJYX01018998.1, read as the reverse complement.
TGGTGTGATGGGCTGCTAGTGTAGAGTAGCTGAGCACTAATAATTATAGCTCACGGATTAATTAAAAAGCTAATGTTTAACTTTACCCCTCATTTCCTCCTGCTTTTCCCCTTTTTCAATGACGTGGGGTGGGTTTTGTCTTTTTTCTTTTTTGTTCGCCCAGTAAGGAAGGGGTTCTTCCAGCAACCATCAGAAGCATTCACTTGGTGGTATTTGTTCCTTAATGTTGGGCCTTACTTTCACATTTGCCTGTTTTTTTCCAGAAATTGGTACTGCACATGTAGAATATTTTTGAAAATATTCATAATTGACCTTGAGACTACAAGAAAGACATTGTGAGCTAGTTTGATGTAGACTAGGAATGGATCCTCAGTGACCCGTACTTAATCTCGGTGCCCACACTGGGTGTGAACTCAGTGCTGCTACAGTGCTTCTTTTCTTTACCTATGGACAGTTGGTCCTTAAACAGTGCAGGAGTTGGGGCACTGACCCTCCTACCAGCATAAAATCCTAAGAGTCTAAATTAGAAACTAGAACTTACAGTCAGCCCTCCAGTGTAAATCTTTCATCCTGATCTGTGGTTCTGTGTCTCTGGATTCAGACAACCTCAGATTGTGTGTGTTTGTGTGTCAGTCGTTCAGTCATGTCTGACTCTTTGCAACCCCATGGACTGTAGCCCACCAGGTTCCTCTGTCCATGGAATTCTCCAGGTAAGAATACTGGAGAGGTTTGCCATGCCCTTCTTCGGGGGATCTTCCCAGCCCAGGAATCGACAGAACTTGGTTTTACTGCATTGCAGGCAGATTCTTTGCTCTTAGTACTGTTATATTTACCATTGAAAAAAATCTGCATATAAGTGGACCTGCACAGTTCAAACCTGTGTTGTTCAAGGGTCAACTGTATTTATTAAAATAAAATTTCCAGATAAAGCTAGTCCAGCATGTAAAGGGGATGATTTAAAACTTTCCCCCCAACACTTTAGGATGGGTTTCTTGAAAACAAATAACTTTTGTAGGAAGTCACTTTTATATTTATTATTTAAATCTTTGTACTTAATAAGTACATTAAATATGATGAGACTTGAAATCTTCATTCAGTCAATGAGGAATTTTAAGAACCCAGCTTGTATTTTTCAGTTCTGTTGATTTATTTGCAGAATGTTATGCCCATGTAAACATCAATTTAATACAAAGAAATGTGGCATAGCAGTTGGAATTAATTTAGTGAAATAGTGCATCCTGAATTTATGCATAATTTTTAACTTAAAACATGCGCTTGAATAGGCAGTGGTTTTGTAACTTTAATTTTCTTTGAGTTAATGTTAGATAGAAAGAGAACCATTTTGGTGTTTTCATTGAGGGGCTGATGATTCTTTTTTAAGTCATTAACATTTTAGCTGAAGTGTTTGACAGACTTCATTATCCACGAATGATAGACACAATAAACCATAGTAATTTCATTTGGGAATCTTTAGTCCATGGATCATTGCCACCATATGCAAGAATGAGTTTTAGTTTAGTCAGAGAGCCTTTAATACATAGATTCATGCATGCAATGCAATTGTCTGAGCTGAAATTCCTCAGCAAACTTTTGATGAAAGTTAGGTCCTGTGAAGAATTTGATGGTCTTAATGACAGAGGCATGCTGAAATAGCTATTCCCATCCTTAAGGACAAACACTTGTAAGTAAAAGGTGTCTGTAATTTCAGGGACCAGTGAAGGAGCATTAGGCAAATTTTAAAATGAGTTTTTGGGGAAGGGGAAATAATGCAATTCTTAAGTTGTGTGTATAAGCCCAATAACAAAGAGTAAACATGCTCTGAATATATTAGTGCCTTTGTTTAGTGAAATAACTGTAGGATTTGCTGTTCTTTTAATATTAAGTGATAGTTTTATAATCTGCTTAGTGAATAATAGTTGCTTCCCAAGCCGCCTTTGCTTTTAAGAAATTAACAATGACAGTAGCATGTAGCATTTATTTTGCAGTAGACTAGTCCAAGTAGACACTTAGTTCAAAGCCATGTTAAAAAAAAACAGTGGTGGAAATATGGAGAAGTGTATATCCAGGGGAATATCTTATGGGATCTTTATAACTGAACCAGCACAAAAGTAGTTAATGTAAAATTTTTTAGCCCTTCATGGCTCCTGTGACTTGCCAGGCCTGTAGTAAAAGACTAATTCCTGAGATAAGAAGACTGCAGACTGAGTTCACGTCTGCTCACTCAACTGTCCCCCTGTGGGCAGCTCTTGATGACCAGAGCTGCTTATGGATAAGCTGGAGCTGCATAAACATTTTTGGACAAATTGTCTTGTCAATAATGAGTTTAAAAAAAAAAAACCCACCAGAGAGTTAACCAGCTCTCTGTGATCTTTTCCATATAGATGGTCTCATCTTTTTTTTTAACCTCAGGAAATTTCTCATCAACCTTTATAAAGTGGATCCTTATGAAAAACAATTGGATTTTTCTCACATTCACTGTAATGACTGTGACTTGTGAAGGCCAGCCAAGACTTAACAGATAAATTACAGATATGGCCAGGTGTTTCATGAAGGTGAAGATGCAAAATGTAAGCCTCTGTGCTGGCTTTCTTCCTCTGTGATTGTATAGTAGAAAAAAGGCAAAGCGAAGTCGCTCAGTCGTGTCTGACTCTTTGCGACCCCATGGACTGTAGCCCACCAGGCTCCTCCGTCCATGGAATTCTCCAGGCCAGAATACTGGAGTGGGTTGCCATTTCCTTCTCCAGACAGTAGAGAAAATAAGTGCCAAATCTTAGAAAACTGACAAAGAATACATTAACATTGGGTCCGAGATAGAATCCCCAGGATATTAGAGATAGAAAGGACTTGTGTTTTTCAGACTTTCAGAAAAGACTTTTTAAGAAATGAAATCTCAATCAGAATTTCACTTTATGAAACCAGTAAAAACAAGAACTCTGGCCTCCACCTTGGCGGATTTGTGTTGCCTCTGGGGGAGCCTCGTGCTCTGTGCTCAGTCGTTTCTGACTCTGTGCGACCCCACGGACTGTAGCCCAGCAGGCTCCTCTGTCCATAGGAGCCTCCAGGGAAGAATACTGGAGTGGGTTGCCATGCTCTCCTCCAGGGGATCTTCCCCTTCCCAGGGATTGAACCCACGTCTCCTGCATTGGTAGGTACATTCTTCACCATTGAGCCACCTGGAAAGCCCGGAGGACACCGGTGCCCTTGGTCTAGTCCAGCACCATGCTGCAGGTGTACCTGACCTGAGGCTCCCAGAAGGGAGCCCTAGGTGCAGAACTGGAATCCACATGGCCAGAACCTGGAAGCGTTCCTCACCACTGTGCTGCCCCCTTGCCTCCCTTAATACTAAGCCTAACTTGGTCAGAAGCTTGGTGTTCAAGGTGAATAGGCCCTGGTGATTAGCTCTCTACCTTGGAGAAATTACTTAAGCTCTCTGATACTCCCTCATCTGGAAAAAGCAGGCCTTACCTCATAGGTCTGATTTAAGGATTACTCAGCCTTCGCTGAGTGAAGTGACTTAGCAGCAGAGAATCCCAGGGATGGGGGAGCCTGGTGGGCTGCCGTCTATGGGGTCACACAGAGTCGGACACGACTGATGTGACTTAGCAGCAGCAGCCTTCGCATACTTGAATTACTTAATAATTATTACTACCATCCCAGAGACCAAATTCCATGTAACTTGAAAGACTCAGAAAGTAAAACTGTGGTAAATAACCTCTCCTCAGGGGTAGGAGTGGTACACACACACGCTCCAGTCATTTTAGATTAACTCGGCCCTTTATCTGTTGATGCTTTTCTGGCCCCCAAAGGTGGTTTGATTTCCTAGAAGCAGTTTGTTTTCCTAGAGTTGAGAAGGATTTCCAGGTTGTCTGAATGCTCCAAATACTTCACAGTTTTGAAAGCTTTCCAGAAGAATTTTACTTGGCGCCTTTACCTTTTTTCAGTCCAGGCCCCTCTAGGAAGTAGCAGCATTCAGATCACTCAGTAACCATGAAGGGATGAACCCACCAAGGAGGGCTTTTGATGAGCCAGGTTTCCTCAGTGGCATTTTGTTGTGGTCTTTCAGAGAGTTGCCCTTTGAAAGAGTCCTATTTGGTCTATTTTTATTTACAGTGTAGCTACTCATTTTTCAAAGGAGGAAGTGTTTCCTTAAAGAGGATATTTTCAAAGGAAAGAGTAATGGAGGATTTCTTTATCCTTGTATCCTTCCTTGTATTACTTACCATCAAGTCCTTCACGTGCCTGTGTGATCATCCACTGTTTCACTACTGCAATGGGATGGGTAGTGAACAAAACTGATGGAAACCCTGGCTTCTTGGAGCTGATGGGTTGGAGGGCTGCCAAGAGGGGGGATGATCAGTGCTACCAAGTCACTCTTTCTCGACCTTCTCTGCTGCAGGGTTTGCTTGGAACCTTTAGATCAGATGCTTCACTGAAAAAGCATAAAACTGATTAGCACAACGTTGGATGGTAAAGAACTTCAGAGGCATTAGTAAGAGCTGTATCCTGCCTTCTGATGTGCCATTACTTTTACTTTTAGAGATGGACAAAAATTACTGAATTAATAAAAGTCCTAGAAATGAAGGCTTGGTTTTCATTAAATTGAATCCAGTTGGTGGAATAACCAAGTGAAAAAACAATGGGACTCCACTGTAGATCATTTTATTTCCACCACTGGTTTAGAACTAGTAACCTGTTTTCAAACAAATGGATGTCCAAATCATGCCTGTCTGTCATGGATGTCTGTCTTTGTTCAGGAGCAAACTTGGACGAGAAAGCTAAAGATGCCATGGGTAAGGCAGGGCGCGTTTCAGGTTTCCCTGGGCTGTAGTCTTAGGGTGGGTGCTCTCTGCCAGCCCCCAGGACCTTCTCTGGAGATTCACTCACACTGTCTAAAGCAATTTAGTAGTGCATTTTTATTAACTGCTTTAGTTTGGAAAATTATTAACATTTTTTTCTTTTCATAAATAGTGAAAAACTGTATTCACTTCCAGCTTCAGTCTTTGTGCCAGACTTCAGCTCAAGAAAACATTTTTCCTAAACACTAAACTACAACTAAATTGGTTGAGACACTATTGAAAAAATAAGATATTGTAATATTGATACCATTGAAATCCTAGAGTACAGTTAAAAAACATAACAAAATCATATTTTGAACTTGATTTTTTTAAAAAAAGATTGTCCTTTGCATGTGGTATCAAACCTTATCTGTCAGCTTTAACCTACGTATTATTTCTCATGTAGTTTGAAGAGAAAGTTAAATTTTCCAACTTGATAACAATAGCCTTCTTTGTGTTTTGGTATCTTGTAGAAAACTGTCATCTCATCAGTGCTCCTTTTTGATATTTTTTCAAGTTTCCACAGATATTCGTAGTAACTTTCTAAAATAAGTACCTATAGTAAGTTTAATATGTTAACTAGAAAGCAGAGTTCCCATGAAGTGCTCCAGATGGTGAACATGTTAAAAGAACATTGTAAATTGACTCAACATTGTTGGTTATTTCTAGATTATTTGAACTATTTTGAGAATATTTACCACCAGCCTAATCTGTGCAGAACAATAATTGATAGCAGGGTGTCAGCTTTGAATTAGGGATTTAAAGAGCTACATTGGAAATTTCCTACTGGCCCACTGTTTAGGATTCTGGACTTTCACTGACAGGGACCAGGTTCAATCCCTTGTTGGGGAACTAAGATCCCACAAGCTGTGCCGTGTGGCCAAAACAAAAAAAGAAGAAAAGAAAACTGCATCAGTAAAATAGTTACCTTACTGATAGTGTGCCAATATTTTTTCACTGTTGCATTTATGATTTCTTGAGCTGCTAGGCTCTTATGGCCTTTCTTTTCAAATGATACTTCAGTGCATGCCCAGTGAAACAAAACCTAAATCTGAAAAGTATATTTCTGAACATTAACTATTAGTGTGACTAGAAAATGTTTTATGAAGAAATCATGTGAATTCCAAGTATTTAAACCTTACTATTAAAGGTTGCAATTAATTGATCTGAAATTAATAGTTGCAGTTTTTAAATCAGAATGTTAAAAATTAATTTTTAAAATAAATGTATATAGTAGGAATATTGACTTTTTATAGCAAATTGGATTTATCTGGTTTTCTTGTTGAATGTATGACCCGTGGTTTATTCTTCTAACAGGAAGAATATTAAATTTGAGAGTACAATTTTAAAATTACCAAGCACATGTTAATGAAATTAAATTATGTGTATGTGTGTGTGTGTGTGTTGTGTGTGTGTGCCTTTGCACGGGTGTTCCTTTGTGTTGTCGCAGAGATGGTGTGTTCAGAGTCGTGGGAAAACAGAGTGTCAGAAGTGCTGCCTATGTTTATCACAAAAGTGTGTTTGATGTTTTCCTTTAAGCTCGTGTCCTTCATTCTGTTTTATTCCTTCCTTAAAGCCGTGTGACTCTGGGTTTAACAAACAGAGACAGGTACAGAAACTTTCAGTGAAATCTTCCTCATTTTTCTTATTTTAGTCTGTTAGAAGCAATCATTGGCAACTTCCTGCTGGGCTGTTTATAAACCTGTGCTCATTTCAGTGCCTTGGGTTTATTTTTAATAGCTGCTTTCAGCCTCTGCATGGCTCTCATTTCTGGCTAATCAATTCTAAGCTTGTTTGATAATTTACTGAAGATGATGATGTTACAGAGTATAGTTTTAATCTACTTACAATATAAAATAATATAATTACATCAAAGTAATTTAAATCTGTTTTGTTTTACTTTGACCTGGAGGAATTCTGATTTGTCTATATTTTGAAGTTTGTAAGTATTTAACAGTCTTAAGCAAACTAACATCTTCTGCATTCAGTTTTCTGTGTTAGAAAAACAGTTTTTTTAGTAGATTGTGATATATACTGAAATGATCTTTCCTTGACTTATAACAGGTAAATTTCAAGTAAGAATATGCATGATAAACTCTTTAAGTATACCGTTCTATGTATTAAGTAATGGTTTCTATTAAGAACTTAACATATTGAATTATTGAATATACCTTTTCCATGTCAACTGCTGTACTTTTTCCTTTGTGAGGTTTCCATCCAAAGATTGTTGTTTTGATACTAAGGGTTATTTGGTTTCAAAATAATTTTATTGTATATGATTACTTTAAAAAAAACTGGGCGAGTAGTTACCATTTCTCTTTTATTCAAAGCATATTGTATTTTAATATATTGATAATCTACTCCTTATCTTGATAAGATCCAACTCACAAATAATCAATAGTCTGACTATAGCTTTGATGGAATTACAGGGTACCCTGTGTGTCTTTTTCTTAGAAAACTCCTAAAAGTCATTCGAAGATAATATGTATCTTCTACGTAATCCCCAATGAGGGACAAAATATGTTTTCAAGTGATAAAATGTAGAAGTCTTGAAGGATCATGAAAGTAAGACAATGTGTAATTTCCTGTTTTAGAGGAAAGAGTAGTGTCTTTATTAATGTGTCTGTTTTGCCAAATTCTCTGCGTCCCTTCTTAAAGGGAATGTTACTCTCTAACATTTTACATTTCCCCTGCCCCAACATAGACAGAGTTAATCAGTTCCATGTCTGTTATACTTGTTCTTTTTAGCACAATTAAAAAGCTTTTTGTGATTAAAAACTTTTTTTACTTTAAAATAATTTTAGACTTCAAAGGTACGAAAACAGTTTTCCCCTAATATTAACATCTTTCCTAATTGTAGTGTATTTCTCCAGAACAGAAATGAAAATCTGTACAATACTTTTAATACAGGCTTTATTTTAATCTTACCAGTTTTTCCACTAATTTCATTTCTCTGGTCCAAGATCCAGTCCAGTTGTATTTTGTTATTTCTCCTTACAGTTTCTTAATTGGTGACAATTCCTCAGTCTTTCCTTATCTCTTATGATCATAAAACTTTTGAAGAATACTGATCAGATATTTTGTAGACTGCCCTTCTGTTTGGGTTTGTTTACCATTTCCTAAGGATTAGAAGGAGATTATACATCTTTGCAAGAGACCCACAGGAGCGTGATGCGTGTCCTTGTCCGTGTGTCACATCTGAGGGTCTGTGAGGGTCTGCATCTTCCATTGGTCATATGGACCTCAGTCATGTGGTTAGGGCAGCATCTGCTAGGTTTCAACACTGTGAGGTGGTGTCTTTCCCTTTGTAATGAATGAATATTTAGGGGGAGATACTTTGAACCTCTGCAGGTGATCCTGTTCCTCCTTATACTTTTCTCATGAGTTTCAGTGGTGTCTTGTGTACCGCCACTTTTGTTGTGCTTTCCAGGTGGTAATTTTCTTTTCCGTTCTACATTTATTAATTGGAATTCTAGAGTAAAAGCTGTCTCTTCTTCCTCACTTACTTCACTCAGCTTTTTATTTATATCAGTGTGGATTCATGGCATTTAATTCTGTGAATTATAATCCAGTATGATCATTATAATCCAGTATGATCAAACTGTGCATTTGTGATTTATCTAATCACGGAAATGTAGACAAGTATAAATGTACCCAGAAAGAAGAAATAGGTTGAGGAATGAAAACATTTGAAAAACAGTATTAAAGATCATTTAAAAGATAAATACTGTTCAGCAATAAGAATGAAGTATGAATCCATGCCATAGCATAGATGAACCTGGAGACTATACTAAGTGGAAGAAGTGAGTTATGAAAGGTCACAGATTGTGTGGTTCTGTTTAGATATCCCAAACAGGCAAATCCGCAGAGACAGAAAGTAGGTCAGTGGTTGCTAGGGGTTGGGACTGGGTGTTGGGAGGCATGAAGGTTGACTGCTAATAGTGTAGAATTGCTTTTTAGGGCTCTGATGTCTTAAAGTTGAGTGTAGTGATGGTGTCACAGCTGTGAGAAGATACTCAACATCACTGAATTGTGTACTTTAAATCAGAGAATTGTTTGTGAATTATATTTCGCATAAACCTGTTTAAAAAGGAAGAAAAAACAAATATGGTTATTAAAAATTCATAGAAAGCATTAAAGTTTCCATAGCAGATAGTGGGTAATTAACACTTAAATATTGGCTGTTCTCATCCAGGCAGAAAATAGAACTATGTATAGAAATGAAAACTAAATTGTGGAAATACTAGTGTTGTGCTGTACTTAGTATTTTTGAAGTAATTGAACTTCAGACCATATAATATGGCATGTTTTAAATTTATATGTAATTAAAAACAAGCTATAAATAGTATATTCCAAATCATTAATTTACAAATTTTTATGGGACTGTTTTACACTTGTAAACTTGCTGAAGCTCCCTCTTATAAAATGACTACCTTACTGTCTGTTCAGTATGGTCTCATTTGCTAGCTATATTTATATATAGGTATATTTTGTTTATATACTATGTGTGTATATTTATCTATCAATTCATAATAGAGTATTATGTTATGCTTTCATGTTACAAATAATGTTTAACAAGTAGCTCCTAGGCAGTTTTGGCTGTCATAGTCTACTTCTGCCTTGATGATGACAAAAGAGGCAGTAGAAAACTTAAATTGACACATCCTTGGGGATAGGATAGATGTTGTCTATCATTTTAAGACTAAATTGACTGGTAAACAAGATAGATCATTTGTAACATTACCCTCTATACTCGTTGGCTTGTCTTCTCTTTATTTTGGTTATAGTTTCTATAAACTCTTTAAAAATAGACACTGGCAACAAAGAAAATAGGAAGTTGTAAGAACCTGTTAAGCTAGGGTTCCAATCTGAATCTACCACTAAACTGGCTGTTTATTCTGTGAGTTTGAAGTGAAAACTTAACCTCTTTGGACCCCAGTGACCACATCTGTAATTGAGGAGATTCGTATGTAATTAGCCACAGGCAAATACTTCTTTAGTATGTCTCTATATTCAGAAAATATTTTTCTTCTCAGTAAACACTAGGTTTATTATTTTGATTTTTATTTTAAATGAGACTGAATTTTGATGGATTATATTTACTTCCACATGTGTTAAGAAGTAATACTGTTATTTTTATATTTACACGATTATTGTATAGGTTCTTATCCAAGATCTCTTGGATTTAAAGTATGATCAAGATCTGAAAACTTCAGCTCTTGTAGACTATTAAGGTAATCTGTGAAGACATTTAAAGCTGCTGAGTGTCAGCACTTTTAAAATTATCTCATAGGTTTACCTTTTGTATTTTTTTGTATGTTATAGGCATCAGTAATTCCCCCTAGTCCTTTTCTTTTTTTAAGGCCCTGTCTTTCTTTCATTAAAGGCTACACCTTTCTCTCTTGAGGTTTGAGGTTAGGCTTTCTTGAAGTTGGCCTTGGGTTGGCTCATGGAACTTATGTCTTCTTAGAAAAGTGGTTTTGATCAGGTTATGTCTGCTGTGATAAAAGATACTCTTTAAGGTAAACAGCAGCTAAATCTGTTCTCTAATGGCATGTCCCATGCTGTACACATTCACTGTTTTTACTTAAGTTTGAAAGTGTATCTTTAATGGAAGTACTTTATAGTGTAACTTCATAAGTGTTTCTCTGTCACATGACTGCATATATCTGACATTAAATGCTGTTTATACATGTGTTTTCCCACGACTTACATAGGGATCAGGCCCAGCCTCGGGTACAGTACCACTGAATTCAATGAACGTGGATGCAGTTTGTGAGAAACTGAAACAAATTGAAGGGCTGGACCAGAGCATGCTGCCTCAGTACTGTGCAACCATCAAAAAGGTGACCTGCACTTTTACCTGCTCACTCGAGGGCACGGGAGGCGGGCTCTGTGGACAGCAAGCATTAGGCTATCAAAGATAAGTTCTCTGCTGAGATGGGAATGCTCAGGTGGAAATAGGTTTATTACTATTTGTATCCTAAAATTGCCCTTTTGTGCCTTACTTTAGAGGTGGATAAAAAGTGCTGTGTTACAGTGCTCCTTCACAATGATCTCATGTAAGTCAAAAGTGCTTTGATGGGAAATATTGATTGAAAGCTCTAAAGGATTTCAGATTAAGGTTGACAACTACTTAGATTTCCAATATGCAGCATAGAACATTTGAAAGCCTTTTCTTTTATGTTACACTTTCTTTAGTTGTAATATTTGTGATTTAACAATTATCCAAGTAAACCATGCTTGCTTCATTTCCCTCTGATTCTCACTTTCATGTCTTAGAGGACTCTGATCATGTCCCGTTTAATAATACCTTTGAGTTTTAGGTTTGCAAGGCTGACACATTTGAAGAGGTTCTTTTCTTCCTAGATCTTTTATTGAAATTCCAGTAACTACCATGAACCTGAGATTTCGAGGATGTCTTTCCATGTACAGGGCTAACTGAGTCCCAGTTTTAATACATATTTCTACTAAGTTATAGTTTTTCTATCAGAAATACAGTGAAGTAGAACATTAACAATAGCATCTGGTATTTACATAAAGAATGGCAACTAAAAAGTTAATTATGAACATATATACTATCTTACTGCCCCAAGAGAATGCACTGGTCATAGCAAACACTCTCTTCTAAGTGATGACTCTACACATGGACATCACCAGATGGTCAGTACTGAAATCAGATAGATTATATTCTTTGCAGCCAAAGATGGAGAAGCTCTATACAGTCGGCAAAAACAAGGCCAGGAGCTGACTGTAGCTCAGATCATGAACTCTTTATTATAAAATTCAGATTCAATTAAATTGAAGAAAGTAGGGAAAACCACTAGACCATTCAGGTATGACCTAAATCAGATCCCTTACAATTATACAGTGCAAATGACAAATAGTTTCAAGGGATTAGATCTGATAGAATGCCCGAAGAACTATGGATGGAGGTTCTTGACATTGTATAGGAGGCAGTGATCAAGACCATCCTCAAAAACAAATGCAGAAAGCCAAAATGGTTGTCTGCGGAGGCCTTACAAATAGCTGACAAAAGAAGAGGCTAAAGGCAAAGGATAAAAGGAAAGATATATCCATCTGAAAACAGCATTGCAAAGACTAGCAAGGAGAGAGAAAGCCTTCCTCAATGATCAATGCAAAGAAATAGAGGAAAACAATAGAATTGGAAAGACGAGATCGCTTCAAGAAAATCAAAGACACCAAGGAAACATTTCATACAAATAATGGGCACCATAAAGGACAGAAATGGTAGGGACCTAACAGAAGCAGAAGATACTAAGAAGAGGTGGCAAGAATACACAGAACTACACAAAAAAGATCTTCATGACCCAGATAACCACAATGGCGTGATCACTCACCTAGAGCCAGACATCCTGGAGTGCGAAGTCAGGTGGGCCTTAGGAAGCATCACTATGAACAAAGCTAGCGGAGGTGATGGAATTCCAGCTGACCTATTTCAAATCCATCATCCAAGATGATGCTGTGAAAGTGCCGCACTCAGTATGCCAGTTCAGTTCAGTCGCTTAGTCGTGTCCGACTCTTTGTGACCCCGTTAGTCGCAGCATGCCAGGCCTTGTCCATCACCAACTCCTGGAGTTCACTCAGACTCGCGTCCATCGAGTCAGTGATGCCATCCAGCCATCTCATCCTCTGTCGTCCCCTTCTTCTGCCCCCAATCCCTCCCAGCATCACTGTCTTTTCCACTGAGTCAACTTTTTGCATGAGGTGGCCAAAGTACTGGAGTTTCAGCTAT
>SJYX01018998.1:0-32340 GCA_006410675.1 Oreotragus oreotragus | reverse complement strand
CCTTGATTCATGGACCTGACATTCCAGGTTCCTATGCAATATTGCTCTTTACAGCATTGGACCTTGCTTCTATCACCAGTCACATCCACAGCTGGGTATTGTTTTTGCTTTGGCTCCATCCCTTCATTCTTTCTGGAATTATTTCTCCACTGATCTCCAGTAGCTTATGGGCACCTACTGACCTGGGGAGTACCTCTTCCAGTATCCTATCATTTTGCCTTCTCATACTGTTCATGGGGTTCTCAAGGCAAGAATACTGAAGTGGTTTGCCATTCCCTTCTCCAGTGGACCACATTCTGTCAGATCTCTCCACCATGACCCACCCATCTTGGGTTACCCCATGGGCATGGCTTAGTTTCATTGAGTTAGACAAGGCTGTGGTCCTAGTGTGATTAGACTGACTAATTTTCTGTGAGTATGGCTTCGGTGTGTCTGCCCTCTAATGCCCTCTTGCAACACCTACCATCTTACTTGGGTTTCTCTTACCTTGGGCGTGGGGTAACTCTTCATGGCTGCTCCAGCAAAGTTCAGCCTCTGCTCCTTACCTTGGACGAGGGGTATCTCCTCACCACCGCCTTTCCTGACCTTCAGCGCTTAGTGCTTGACGTCTTTAACTCCTATTTGTTTTTTTAATTAATGATATGAACGTTATTTAGAATTGTCCTTGTTTTTTTAAGGGAAGAGTAGAGCAGAATAGGCCTGTGATTTGAGAAGTGCTGGCTCAATATGCCAGCAAATCTGTAAAACTCAGCATTAGCCACAGGACTGGAAAATGTCAGTTTTCATTCCAGTCCCAAAGAAAGGCAATGCCAAACAATGCTCAAACTACCACACAATTGCTGTCATCTCATAACGCTAGCAAAGTAATGCTTAGAATTTTCCAACTCAAATTACATGAACCATGAACTTCCAGATATTCAAGCTGGATTTAGAAAAGGCAGAGGAACCAGAAATCAAGTTGCCAGCATCTGTTGGACCATCAAAAAAAGCAAGAGAGTTGCAGAAAAACGTCTACTTTATTGACTACACCAAAGGCTGTGATTGTGTGGATCTGAACAAACTGGAAAATTCTTAAAGAGATGGGAATGCCAAACCATCTTACCTGTCTCCTGCGAAACCTGTATACAGGTCAAGAAGCAACAGTTAGAACCGGACATGAAACAAAAAACTGGTTCCACATTGGGAAAGGAGTGCATCAAGGCTGTATATTGTCACCCTGCTTATTTACCTTACATGCAGAGTACATCATATGAAGTGCTAGGCTGGATGAAGCACAAGCTGGAATCAAGATTGCTGGGAGAAATATCAGTAACCTTAGATACACAGGTGACACCACCCTTGTGGCAGAAAACGAAGAGGAACTAAAGAGCCTTTTGATGAAAATGAAAGAGGCGAGTAAAAAAGCTGGCTTAAAACTCAGCATTTAAAAACAAAGATTATGGCATCCGGTTCCATCTCTTCATGGCAAATAGATGGGGCAATAATGGAAACAGTGAGAGACTTTCTTTCATTGGGCTCCAAAATCACTGCAGATGGTGACTGCAGCCATGACATTAAAAGACATTTGCTCCTTGTAAGAAAAGCTATGACCAACCTAGACAGCATGTTAAGAGCAGAGACTTTACTTGGCCAACAAAGGTCTGTTTAGTCAAAGCTATGGTTTTTCCAGTAGTCATGTACGATGTGAGAGTCATGTGTGGATGTGAGAGAAAGAAAGCTGAGTGCCAAAGAACTGATGCTTTTGAACTGTGGTGTTGGAGAAGACTCTTGAGAGTCCCTTGTACTGCAAGGAGATGGAACCAGTCAGTCCTAAAGGAAATCAGTCCTGAATATTCATTGGAAAGACTGATGCTGATTGAAGCTCCAATACTTTGGCCACCTGATGCAAGGAACTGACTCAATGGAAAAGATCCTGATGCTGAGAAAGATTGAAGGCAGGAGGAGAAGGGGACGACAGAGGATGAAATAGATAGCATCACCGACTTGATGGACATGAGTGTGAGCAAGCTCTGGGAGTTGGTGATGGACAGGGAAGCCTGGAGTGCTGCAGTCCATGAGGTCCCAAAGAGTTGGAGACAGCTGAGCATTTGAACTGACTGATACTGTCTTAGTAACCATAACCTACATTTGGTCAGAAATGCTCAGATAGCACTGGTTTTCTCACAGACGTAGTTAAGTCCCGTTTGCAAAAGTGTCCAGCACTGCCTTCCCAAGCTACTGACCTCACTCTCTCCTCTAGGCAGCTTGATGAGAGTCAGGAGAGAGTGAGACCTCCACATGAATCCTTTGTGGGGATTTCATTTCCCTCAGGACAGTGGTTTTCTCTCTGCTCAGCTCTTTGCTAATAGGCCCTTGCTGTTTAAAGCCCATCATGGCTGTTGGTTTCTTAAGAACTGCTACCCTCCTTGCATTTCCACAGAGGACCCCTGCCATAGGCTTGCTCCGTACAGTCTTTTCTTCAGAATTAATTTGGAAACTGGGCATTCTGTCGATTTTAAACACAGGTATCTAATACTTTACCACAGTTAATAAAGTCAGGTTTTGTATTTTTGTAAAATAAGTAAACTGCCTGTTTATTAATCAAAAAAATTCTCATTCCTCATCAGAGACCCTGTGGTTTTAAGACTGTTTTTTGTGCATTTAATAGACTGGGAACCTTGTGGTAGACATTTGTGGTGGTTGAGGTTGTCTGGTGTAGTTGATGAACATGTTTGTCAGTGCTTACTTTATTTAGTAGTAAATGAAGGCTTACCAGGGCTTCCCTGGTAACTCAGCTGGTAGGTCAGCTGGTAAAGATTCCACCTCCAGTGCAGGAGACCTCAGTTCGATTGCTGGGTTGGAAAGATCCACTGGAGAAAGGGATAGGTTACCCAGTCCAATATTCTTGGGCTTCCCTAGTGGCTCAGCTGGTAAAGAATCCGCCTACAGTGTGGGAGATCTGGGTTCAGTCCCTGGGTTGGGAAGATCTCCTGGAGAAGAGAAAGGCTACCCACTCCAGTATTCTGGCCTGGAGAATTCCATGGGCTGTATAGTCATGGGGTCGCAGAGTCGGACAAGACTGAGCGACTTTCACTTTCACTTCATTTAGAACTTTGTCAGTGAGCGACCAGCATGCTGACGGACATCTGTGTCCCTTCCCAGCAGCTTTCCTTTGTGCTCAGATTTTATACGATTAGAGGAGAAAAGTTAACAGTTTTGTTATTGCTCATGGCAGGGTAGGTAGTTTTTGGAAATAATTGGGTTTAACTCTGAGGTTGATCCTTGTGATTTATTTTACTTGAGCGCCCGAAACGCTTGGGAAAGCATGGAGTGACTTATGTTGTTCACACTCTGCTTTTTTACTAGTTACGTGGGATGATAACCTTCTTTAGGTCAGTGTATTCTAGTCTCTAGTATAAATGTGCTTTTTAATCACTGGAAATTCATAATTTCTCACATTTTGTTTATCTTGTGTTTGTTTTTATTCAGGCAAACATAAATGGCCGTGTGTTGGCTCAGTGTAACATTGATGAACTAAAGAAGGAAATGAATATGAATTTTGGAGACTGGCATCTTTTTAGAAGCACAGTAAGATATTTTTAATACTTGTAGATTTACAGCATTTTATAAAAGAAGTGCCAGTAAGTACTGGTCTAAACTAATATTTTCCTATATTTTTAAAAAACATGTAAGAATGACATTTTACACTTGTGTGTAGGGCTCCTGTATGTCCTGTTATGTAGAGTATATACAGCAGCTCTTAGCAATATTTGCTTTTGGGCATTTCACTTGGAAATACAGGAGAGAGACCACCTGCCAGTTCTCCACGCTTTCATTGACCAAGACACTCTCCTTGATCTCATTCAGTCAGGCTTCCCTAATTCAATAGGCCCTGACCTTGGTATCTGTTCTTGCTAGGCCTGTGTTGCCGAGTTGTAGCAAGAATTCTGTTAAAGTCAGTTTAGAAAGAACTTTACCCTTAAAGTCTGATCACCTTTGATGTCTGATCAAATTCCTCATCGCCCCCCACCCCCACCCCCGGTGATGTGCTAGACCCCTGGCCTGCCTCCAGCATAAATCCCGTCAAGATGGTTCAGCCAGAAAACACCCCTCCCCACTCCGGTACTCCTGAGGCTTCCTCTTCGCATCTTCCCATCCACTGACCCCCTCGCTCCTGGGCTGTAAATGCCCACGTGTCCATGCTGCTTTTGGAATTGAGCCCAGTTCTGTCTTGAGCTCTCCTTGCCCCACTGCAGTAGCTCCTACTGCTTTAGCTGCCGTCCAGCTCTGCTGCTCAGTGACACGCTCTGGTTGTGCTACATCTTAATGTTATGTTACACTAGTAACATAATGGCCAAATTAGAGTGTACCGCACGTACGATGATTGTCATCATTCCAGTCATCCTTTAGTATCTGGTGAGGGGGTGGTTCTGGGACCTCCGTGATTCCAAAGTCTTTGTATGCACAAGTCTTCTCTATAAAATGGCATGGTATTTGTACACTACACACATCTTGTATACTTTAAATCACCTATAGATTACTTACAATACCTCATACAGTGTAAATGCTGTACAAATAGTTGCCATTGCCTGGCAAATTCAAGTGTTGATTTTTGGAACTTTCTGAAATCTTTTTTTCCAAATATTTTCAATCTGTGATTGGTTGATTCTGCAAATGTAAAACCACTGGATTCCGAGGGCCAGCTATACTACTTTTAGTACAGATGACCCTTGAACAATTTGGAGGTTAATCCACTGACAACTTGGAGTCAGCCCTTCATATCCAGGGCTTTTCCACATCTGTGGATTCAGGCAGCCCTGGACAATGTAGTAAAACCTGCCATCTCCACTATCAAAAAACATCTGCGAGTAAGCAGACCTGCAGAGTTCACATCTGTGTCGTTCAAGGGTCAGTTGCATTGTTAATATGAAAGATAAGCAGATATAGGAGAAATTTATTATTTGAAATTCACTTACAGGAAGTTTGCTTTCTCCTTTGTGTTTAATTTTTTAGATAATTTCTAAAGCTTCTAAAATGTGATTTGTCTGTGTGGATATTGATGACTTTGTTTACTGTTAAGATATTAGAAATGAGAAATGCAGAAAACCAAGTGGTCCCTGAAGACCCACGTTTATTGAGTGAAAACAGCAGCTCTGTTCCTCACGGTGAACCTGCTCGTCGCTCCGCACACAGCGAGCTGCCCCACACCGAGCTCTCCAGTCAGGCTCCCTATACCCTGAACTTCAGCTTTGAAGAGCTGAACACACTCGGCCTGGACGAAGGGGCTCCTCGCCACAGCAACCTGAGTTGGCAGGTACTTACTGGCATGCCATTATTTACATGAGCCAAAGAGGAAGGACGGGGTTGAATTACCCGGGATTCTGTTGGTACATTCAAAGAGTCATTTAGAAACTCTTCAGTGAGTCCCCAAGTGAACAGGGTGGAGGGAGGCGGCCCTGTTCTCCAGGAGCTGTGTTCTTCTGGAAAGGACAGTCAGTAAAACAGAGACAATAACGTTATTTCTGAAGTTGATAAGAATTGTGAAAACAGTAAAATAGAGTAATGGCATTGAAGGTAAATAGGAACTGGGCTCTCTAGGTAGTTAGCTGAATTTATCCTTCACTTGATATTTTCTTGTTCAATTCAGTAAGCATTGGCTTAAGATACATCTTCATGGATATTCATTTCCTTTTTATTATCTGATGTTAGGCATGGAGGGGCTCTTTCTTTGGATGTTTTTAGAAGAAGGAGGACAGGCAAGGATCAGGATTAAAAACAAAAGTGAGAGAACATGAGAAGGAGAAAGGAAAAACAAACTAGGAAAAGATCAGAGCAGGGCACAGAACAGAGAGAAGATGAGCAAGGGAGGAAAAACAGGAAATAGTTACAAAGAACTCTATGGAAAGGGAACTGTATTTAGAAAAAGCAATGCCTTTTAGGCCTGCCGTTTGTAAGGATGTTGTGTTTGGTTTGGTAGTAAAAATATTTTGTTGTTACTTTTTTCTACTTACTATAAATCTTATTTCTTTAAGTTGGGAAAGCATTTTATTATTGTGCATTAACTAAGATAAAAATTTCTATATTTTTCAGTAAATTAAGTCCACACTTGACCCTTTTATCTCTGTTTGAAAAACAGTGATCCCTTTATTTTCTCTGGAATTCCTTTGAACATTTCCTGAGAAATCCTCATCCTCCATACTTGGTGTTCCCACCATGCCCTGGCAGCTCTCCCAGCCTCCCTCCAGTACCACTGCTCTCAAACTTATTTCAAATCTTAGAACCCTTTTACACTCTTAAAAATTATTGAAGGACCCGTAAAGAGCTTTTGTTTTTATAAGTTTTATCTTTCGGTATTTGCCATATTAGAAATAAAAACTGAGAAACTTAAAAATAAACCAATTATCTTTTAAACCAATGTAAACCAACATAGATGACACTTTTATGAAAAATGACTATTTTTGAGAACAAAACATATTTACTGAAAATGATAATTGTGTAACTAATCTTTCATGCTTGGCTTAATAGTAGTCAGTTAGAATCCCTTAGCTGCTTTGGCATTTAGTCTCTTGGGAGGTCACACATGAGGGAACCTCTGGGGACTCCACTGTGCATTATTGTGAGAATGCAAGTGGAAAGGCAAAGGTCATCTTCATATGCTTAGGAAAACAGTTTGGCCCTCATGGATCCCTGGGAGGGGTACAAAGACTGCACTTGGCATGAGGGAGTGGCATCATCCTCTCAGTGTTCACTGGGTCTAAGGGAAACTTCTTGCAAGCTGGGTTATTTCCTCCCTGTACAAGGAAGACTCTACCTTATTTCTGCTTTGTTTCAACCTTGGCTCTTTCCTTTATCAAACTTCTTGATTCTTTTCTCTCCATTTCCTTCCTTTCCCCCACTAATCTTTATTTCTTATTCCTTGTGTATTACCTTCTCTGGGATCTAAAGCAATTCTCATCCTAAAACTTCACATCGGAGATCAAACGTCTAAAAATATTTTATTTCTCTGCTTACTTGGACCTGACTGTTGACCTCGTGGCTTCCATTTCTATTCATTTGGATCCAATATTCATCTTCTCTATTGCACTTTATACTTCTGCTCTAAAATTTTTTGTTTTTGTTTTTGTTTTGCATTTTGAGTACATTTACTCTCTCTGAATTGAAATTTGACAGAAACTTCATGTTGTGCAAGTTGAGAAAGGTTCTTTTTAACATACGTTGAAGATGTGAGTATTTTGTTCTTGAGATCCTATCTTAACTCTCATTTTCTTTCTCTTTTTTAAGAGGCACTTTTATATTTTATCAATGAAGGTGACTTTTGCCTTAAATAAATTTAAGTTTGAAATTATAAAAACATGTCCTAAGGTTGTTAATATAACCTTAAATTATACTTTTAAATATTAACAGTAAACTAATTTTATTAAAATTTATATAAAGCTTTCTAATAACACTAAAATTACTCATAAGTTCACAGCTTTTGTTAAACTGTGTTACACAGAATTCTTTTAAAAGAATTTGGTATTTTTAATGACTAACAATTCTTATTGTCCATATATATATATATATATATTTCCTAAGCTCATGTTTATTTTGCCTTTTTTTGGTTTGTTTGAATTCTTTAATTATTATTGTTTTTGTTTTTTTTTTGTCTTCACAGTCACAAACTCGCAGAACCCCAAGTCTTTCCAGTCTCACTTCCCAGGATTCCAGTATTGAAATTTCAAAGCTTACTGATAAGGTGCAGGCTGAGTATAGAGACGCTTATAGAGAGTACATTGCTCAGATGTCTCAGTTAGAAGGGGGCACAGGTTCCACAACCATGAGTGGCAGGTCTTCTCCACACAGCACGTATTACATGGGTCAGAGTTCATCAGGGGGCTCTATTCACTCTAGTCTAGAACCCGAGAAAGGGAAGGATAGTGAACCAAAGCAAGATGATACACGGAAGTCATTTCTGATGAAGAGGGGAGATGTTATAGATTATTCCTCATCAGGAGTTTCCACCAATGATGCCTCACCCCTGGATCCTATTACCGAGGAAGATGAAAAATCCGATCAGTCAGGCAGTAAGCTTCTCCCAGGCAAGAAGTCCTCAGAAAGGTCAAGTCTCTTCCAGACAGACCTGAAGCTGAAGGGAGGTGGACTGCGCTATCAGAAACTCCCAAGTGACGAAGACGAGTCTGGGACAGAAGAGTCAGACAACACTCCGCTGCTCAAAGACGACAAAGACAAGAAAGCTGAAGGGAAAGCAGAGAGAGCGTTGAAGTCTCCAGAGCACAGCACAGAGCCCATTCGGACCTTCATCAAGGCCAAAGAGTACTTGTCAGATGCCCTCCTTGACAAAAAGGACTCCTCTGATTCGGGAGTGAGGTCCAATGAGAGCTCGCCCAACCACTCCCTTCACAACGAGGCGGCAGATGACTCCCAGCTTGAAAAGGCCAACCTCATAGAGCTCGAAGATGACCCCCACAGTGGAAGACGGGGAGTCCCGCACAGCCTGAGTGGCCTGCCAGACCCCCTTGTAGCCCGGATGTCCATTTGCTCCGAGGACAAGAAGAGCCCTTCCGAATGCAGCTTGATAGCCAGCAGCCCCGAGGAAAACTGGCCAGCGTGCCACAAAGCCTACAACCTGAATCGCACCCCTAGCACCGTGACCCTGAACAACAACAGTGCCCCGGCTAACAGAGCCAACCAGAATTCCGATGAGATGGAGGGGCTGAGGGAGATGCCTCAAGTCCTCCTGAGGTCAGGCTCCAGTTCCCACTCCACTGCTCTGCAGAATGAGAACCTGAAGAGCATGGCGCATAAGCGAGGCCAGCGTTCCAGCTACACGAGGCTCTCAAAGGACTCCTCAGAGCTCCACGCAGTAGCTTCCTCCGATAGCACAGGCTTTGGAGAAGAAAGGGAGAGCATTCTTTAAGAAGAATAGCACAAGTAGAACAGCATTACTGTGCCCCTGTGGCAGGACTGACCTGAGTTTTTAGTGACTCCATCTGTGCACGTTATCTTTGTCCATTTCACTCACAAAACCTTCATGGATGAGAAGATCGTGGGTAAAAGGGACACATACTATACAGCAGAGGGAAGTGTGAGAGAGCCTGGTTCATCCATCAGCCCCATTGTCTTTATACTTAGAAGTGTGAAATCCCACTATTGTTAAGACACCTTTCATTGGCATACAGCTGCAGGACAAGATCTGAGTATACAGATAGGTCAGAAAGTTTATTAAATATAAGCTGAATTTGCCAACAAAAGTAACAAGCTAGAGACTCCTTTTGAGGAACATTCATTCACTAAATATTTGAGGGAAGACATGATGCTGAGTGAACCAGAAGCACATTTTGCTCTTAAGGGGTGAAAAGTCATGGAATAGCCTCTAGAGACTAAAGGTTAATGCTCTGTAAGTTGGGAACTGTGTGCTGTATAACAGATTGCTTATCAAAGAGTTTTAAAATTATAAGTAGAAAATATAAAGAGAGCTTTAAAAGTTGATAAAAGAGTGAGTCAACAGTGTCCAGAGTAGAGCCCCAGAAACTGGGCCCTTGTGAGTGGCTAGTAGGTTGGCCCATGGGGCGAGGGGCATCACCTCCCTATGACCTAGACACTCTTCTTTCTAAATCAAGAGACCTGTCCCTATATCAGCATGTGAATGCTGGCAGAGGATCATATGAAACACTTCTAGAAAAAAAGTTTAAAGACATGTAACAAAGCAAGGGTAAAAAGATGAATCTCGTGTGACTGTTCATTTACTGATAGCAGAGTTAAGAGTTAATGGTCCCATTGAAGTGTGGTGTGGACTGGAGATGCCCCCTGCCATCATGTGTTGACATCTTTTGGGCCTTTTTAACATAACATATCCATGTAGCACAATAATCTTTAGTCACAAATAGGATTGTAGATGTTGAGATCCTAGATGAGCAGTTACCTAAATGTGGTGTTACATTTTTGACGTTTTCCACTTAACCGGATTTTTGTTGACATGCTGAATAGTTTGTTTATTTGACCAGTCATTGTATTAAAAAGTTGCCTCTTGTGGGTTTCGTTGCCTTGCTGTTTGAGTGTAATCTAACATTTCCATGAAGCATTTATTTTGCATGACCTTAACAAATGTTTTAATCAATTAAAAAAGGAGGCAGAATGTTGTTGACGTTACATGTTGAAATGTTAACATTTTAGTATTTATAGTGTTTATTAGTTTGCAGTATTGTGTAATCAGCAGTTATTTCAGGGGCAACATTTTGTTCCTTTTCAGGTGAGTAGATGCAGCTTAATCTCATTGCAGTGTATTCTTTATTCTGTTCGTGAAGTTAATACCAGAGTATTAAGTGTACAAATAGATTTAGAACACAATAAAAAAATTGCATGCTATTCTGAGTCATGAATTTTTATTCACTGCAGTGATGATTCACATTTTGATTAAAAATAAAGTAATTTGTGTGTTTGTTTTGTCAGAGGTCTAAAGTTCGTTGAAGACGTTCAGGTTCACGTAGCAGTCACGCAGCTGGCAGGAGTGTCCTGAGTGACTCTCCCTGGTCTTTGGAGTGCATGGCTGTTAGGTCCAGCGTCTGAATGGTGCTTTTGTGAAGCATAGCGCCCAAGCGCAGCTCTGTACCGTGCGTTTCTGTAACCACAAGAAGTGGGTTTTCCAGATCCTGGGAGGATGTCAGTTTAATTTGTTGCATGAGCATCCTGGAAAAGTTTGCTTTTTCACAGTGCTTTAGAAATTGACAAACCAGATGGGTTATTGAGTCGCACCATGATCCTTTCGAGTCTGTGTGTCTGTGTGTGCGTGTGTGTGTATCTGTATCTATTTATAACCTGTAGCCCAGCCTGACTTTCACATATACAAAACTTTGCTGTAAACTGGGTGAAAAATGACAGAAAAGAATTGGTGCTGTAAGTTTGCCAGTCCCTTAAGAGTCTGCCTCAGTTAGCGTCTAGCCGTGTTTTGTAAGCTGTTTTACCTTTACTCTAAGCCACAGATAGTTCTGTCCACATAGCTAACGTTAAGGCAGATTCATTGACCACAGACGTGTGGGGTGGTGCCTGTGAGAATGGCCTTTCTGTAGAAGAGACTGGAAAAGAACCAATGATTTCTCAGTTGATACAGTTTTCATGATGCTGAGTGTTTAAGGATCAGCTCTCAAATTGGGGAAACTTAAAATTCCTAACAACCATTTTCAATATTAACATGAAAACTTGTTTTTGTCTTACATTTTATTTATGTGAGTTTTACACAGCAGTCAGTAAGTTTAATTGCCTAGCCAAATAATTTTAGAAACTTATTTGCTAAAATTCTTAAATTGAGAACTCTTTAGATCACCTGCATGCTATAGTTCTGAGTGGAATATATTTGTAATCATGACTTTTTTTCCTTATAAATATTAAGTATTAGAAAATATTTGTGAATGAAATTAAATCCCTTATCCTTCTGGCTAAAATATTAAATTTAAAAGGTTTTAAGGTTACTTAAGTTTTGGCTATACCAGGAATTCTCAGCCTGTTTAGAAGTATCCTAGGTTAAAAATCCCTGAATTCCTGGTTAACTCTTGAGTAAAATCAATACAGATACCAGGAAAGGAGAACCAGAGGGCACTGCCCCCTCAACTTTATGGAGTGACATTGAGGGAATAAGCTGGTAAAAGAAAGGAGTCGTGAAATTAACTTCTTTACACTTGAGACTGAATATATCTAGGCTCCCTCACTGCTTGCCCTTCTGGAATTATGCTTACACTTGGCAGAAGGGAAGGGACAGCCGATGGGACTTTTTTGCTTGGGGTAGGGGTTGGGGAGTGACCAGCCTGGTTGAGCTACCTGAAATGATTGCATTTTTGATTTCCAGGTTCTGGTGCCCCTAACCCTTCCCTAACTCAGAATTCTAAGCATAGGCCATAATTTTGCAAATGAATTGAGAAACCTAAATTAATCTATAACTGAGAGCCTCCCTTTGGATGGTCTTTTAATGGCTCATCACTTCAGAGAGGTTGAGAATCCTTGGTTGAGACTGATTAACTAGAAGGCAAATTTAAAATCTTACATATCTCAAACCCTTTCATGCCTAGGAAGAAAATGCTGCCTTTGAGATAGATAGATCTTCCGAGGGATCCAGTTTAAGCTAAGGTATGTAAAAAATTAGTTATCAAAGTCATTAGTTTTAAGCCACCACTGAAATAGTTCTTACCAAGAAGAGAATATTTTCACCACTTTAAAAAGAATTATGGTTAAAAATAAGAAATAGCTAAAACAGTTGGTAGAAATCAACAACCACTGTCAGCGACATGGTCAAAGCCTTCTAGGTAGAATGGTAAAGCACAGCCTTGGCTAACACCATGCTGCTGTGCCCTGGTCTGGGGGTGAGAGGTTTCTTAAAAGGCCAAGAGCTCTTTGAACAGGCCTGGCTGGCTCTGTGGTGAGCTCTGAATCTCCAGTTATAGTGAGACATTAGAAAATAAGGAATTAATAGGAATAAATGGATCCATCAAGAAAGGCAATGATTTCCAGACTTTTAGTAGAACGACTCCTCAAGGTCAGTAAAACAGCACGTGGTTTGACCTCACCAAAGTGAGAACCAACCAAAACTGGCCAGAACTGTGAACTACAGTGATACTGTTCAAGGAAGGTGGTGGGACTGTCTGGAGGTCCACAGAATGTTCTGACAATGTCTGTACAGGGTGATCAGCTCGTTTACAGAGCCTACGGTGAGATCCTTAGTTTCCTGAGGTTCATGTGTTTTGTGTAATGTTACTTCCCGCCTGCCTACGCAGGAGACGTAAGAGATGCAGGTTTGATTTCCTGGGCAGATCTGGAGAAGGGCATGGCAACCACTCCAGTATTCTTGGACATTCTTGGACTCCAGTATTCTGGAGAATCCCATGGACAGAGGAGCCTGGCGGGCTACAGCCCATAGGGTTGCAAAGAGTTGGACACGACTGAAGCGACTAAGCACGTACAGTGTTCTTTACACCAGTGACATATAATATGAGCCCTTTTTTAGTTTTGCCTGGATTTAACAGAGTCTATCAAATGATTATTAGAATTTGAATAAAATTTTACTTTAAAAAAGCATTGAACTCCATGCTCCCTGTTACTCAAATTGAGTTGCTTGAAATAAGATCATCTTGATTACCCACCATCGTTCTCTTAATTTTAACATGTGTTTTATACTTATTTACCTCATTTTCTTTCAAGGTGACAGGGGCTCTAGGTCTTAGCACCCTGCTCATAGACCATTCCTTCTGACAATTCGGTTACCTTCTCACAGTTGTTGGCTCCTCACCAAATAGAAGGGGGTAAAGAAGAGACCACCTACTACTCAGTGATCCTGCTTCCGGTTGGTTGAAGAAGAGAGATTTGTCACTTCTGCGTTTTCTTTGTTCCACATAGTTGTAAAATTTGAATTCATTTTAATGAAGTGTTTCTTTTAGAAAATTTTAGGTAAAAGCCTGAATGTATAGCAAAATGCATGTAAATAAACTCCTATATAACTTGACATTTCTTACATCATCATCTTGGTCAAGTGTCTAGTAAAAAGTTAGACTGTTATTTTCAAAATTACCAAACTTGTACTTTTTAGTTGTGTTTCAGAGAATTTATAGACTGTATATTGTTATACTTAATGCTTATTAAACTTTTTATTTTCAAAGAATTTATTTTCTTTTTGAGTAAATGCATGTAAATAAACTCCTATATAACTTGACATTTCTTACATCATCATCTTGGTCAAGTGTCTAGTAAAAAGTTAGACTGTTATTTTCAAAATTACCAAACTTGTACTTTTTAGTTGTGTTTCAGAGAATTTATAGACTGTATATTGTTATACTTAATGCTTATTAAACTTTTTATTTTCAAAGAATTTTTTTTCTTTTTAAGTTCTTTGAGTTTTTCCCCTCCCTCTTATGTTTTACCTGAGTTCACTATTTTTGTGTTTTTTTTTTTTTTTTTGGTTGTCATGTGTTCATCCATTTACCATAAAATACTCCTTAGAGTATTATAATGGGAAAGAACCTCAAGAATGCCTGGATTTCAGATGGCCAGGGGACACACAGTCAGTACTTGATAAGGGAGTGAATAAGGAATACCTGAACTAGGAGAGTTTGCCCACAAATCCTAAAAATAGTGAATTTGAATGCCTTCAGACAGTATGTGCTGCAGTTCCTTACAGACCTTGCCCTCCCCTCCATTCAATACAAGGAATGGTGGTGTCCTTTTAACAATATTAAGTTCTCCCCCACTTACTGTCACCTTATACCCACCTGATACCTGTCTGACCGTATAAATTTTTCTGTTTATGACTGGGAATCTTTCAGGACATGGTATCACGCATTGCTAAAAGCTCTCAGGGAGGAAGACCCATGGCCCATCTTGATGAATGCTGTCATGGTAAAGTGCCAGGCTGTCTGCCTTACGTGGATGTATTTTATAGTCCGAGTGTGCCTTAGCCTTTTGTCTAGTCCTTTGTGGAGATGCCCATCTTATAAATTAATCACAGAATCAAATTAAAATGGTTCAGTTCGACATTTTACTTCAGGATACTGAAGATATTTTTACATATAACTTGGCAACAATGAGCATGTTTTCCCTGAGCCCAAGTTGCCTACGTTGTTACGGTGGGGGTAGATAACGTCAAGACCGTCCCCCCCCGCCAATCTGATATGTAGATTTACCCTTTCTCCAGCTCAAATTTTCAACATTCTCTTTTCCCCCCAGTAGGGACAGTTATTATTTTCATTGACCACTGCTCATTGCTTTCTCATTCCTTATCTCAGGCTCACCACTCTGATAAATTTGAACTAGAATACATAAATTATACTGGGATTCTGTGCTGAATGTTTTATATTTGAGTGGGCCATTATGTGTGGATTGAAAATTTCTTTATTAAGGTAAGCTAACCACTGTTCCAACCACCTCAAAATCTCATGGACTTAATACATTTGAGGTTTGTTGATTGTTCCTGTAACAGTTCAGTGTTACCTAAGTTGACAAAGACACAGGAGCCCAGGCTTCTTCGCTTTTTGGTTCCACCAGCTCCCAAAGCTGAATCCAGAGTCCTTTGTCTCATCTGTGTTCTGTTGATACAAGGGGAGGAGAGAGGGGCAAGATCCACACATGGGAAGTTTATATCATCCAGGTATGGAAGTGATATTTGCCCATTCTACTAGTCTTTCTAAGGCCCCTGGTCGTGCTGAGCTGCAAGAGTGGCTGCGGAATTAGGTGAACTGTATGCCCTGGAGAAGGAGCAAGTGTTTTGGTAGCTCATGGGCATCTTCCCACATAGATACCTAACGTGGATGTTCCAGATTCAACACTGTGACTCACCTTGTTTTCAACTTTAATCGCAGTATTTTTTTTTTAAGGCATCTCTTAATTTTTGCTTTGTATGCAGTTTTCATGCTGGTATGATTTCTATTAAAATCCTAATACCTAACCTGGAGGATTTTAGGATTTTAAGGGAAAGTAATTTTCAACTAGTTATTTCCATACATCTAAGGACCTTCACAAGTTTCTCATATTGTAGGGAGAAATAAGCAAAGTTAAGAACAAAAAGAATCAGGTTTCACAATTTCTCTAGAATCCTTTTTTATCCAAAGACTCAGACCATCCATAATCTTTCTGATTCTTAAAATTTGATTATAGAGCAAGACTGTTGGAAAAATCTATCCTTTCAACGTGCTTCCTCCTAGAAGAGCGGCAACAGGACCTGGTTGCTTCTCGTACAAGGAAGACGTGGCAGGACGTGGTACTGGGAGGCCCCTGCTCCTGGCACAAGGACTGGGAGTTAAACAGAAGTTAAACTTCTGTTAGTGGGCACTGCCATCTGGTAAATGCAGCTCCCACACTTAGGAAACAGTGTGAAAATAAGACTTTATGTCTACCATTTTGTTTTTAAACAAATTCATCTGCAATCTAACTCTGTTGACCACTTTCCAGTTTTTTTTCCTATTGGTATTTCATCAATTTCAAGGTGCAGTTTTTCACACCTTGACTTTTCTGAAATATCTTCCATAACATCAGTGGGAACGTTGATATTCCCATTTTTCCTTCAGTGTTTCCTAAACTAATGACACATCCCACAGTTGATGGAGTCTTGTTTGGATTGATGAGACATGATATTATTTTATGCCATGGTCACATTGAGTTGTATCTTTAGCAATAGTAATGGACTAGTGATGGTTTATAGTCAGCTGATCCCCCAAATTTAACATCTGATGTTGAATATTTGTTTTATCAGTTATTAGTTCTGTATTCATTTTGGATAATGTTATACATTTATTATAATTTAAAAGTTTACATTCATTGAACACATATGCCTCATATTGCTCTATAATCTCTATATGTAACAAATTTAATCTAAACAACTTCATGAATTAATTACTATTATCCTCAATTGACAAATGAAAAACAGTAATTTCCCAAGATCATATAGCTTCTAAGTGGCAGAGCTAGAGTTCAAGCCCAGGCAGTGGACTTCAGAAGGCCCACTCTTATATTACATTTATCTGCATTGTTCTTTAGCTAATTGGGGATGAGTCAATTTTTACACTTCTTTCAAGATGCACTTCAACTATAGCTTAATTTGCTGTACCATTACCATTGTCTACTTGTTTTAAAATAGAGTTCGGGGTTTAAGAAAAAGTCTTTAAAAATATAGCCATGTAAATTACATATATAGGGAAAATTCTGGTTTTTTTTCAACATCAAACATCTTTATTCCTACCAGTTATTTTGGAAAATGTTTAATTTTTGGTTTAAAGATCTTTAACTTTTTTTTTTTTAACATGCTTTACCCCATTATCATTCATGGATTAGACCATCACATTAAAGTTGTACATATTGCTGGATATATTAATTTTCTTTGCAGTCTTGTTATATGGCTTTCAAATAGTTGCCCTTCTATATGCCTGTTGTCAGTATTCTCTGTTAGATTGCAATCTTAAATACCACTATATGTATTTTTCTTTATATCCTATTATTAAAAGTACTAATAATAAATGTTAATAGATAAGTAATATATATATTGCCTATCTAAAAAATCATTACTGCAGCAGTTTTTTTTTTTTTTTTAATGATTCTGGTCACTGTCTCCTAAGAAGAAAAGAAAATAGGCAAAATGAGACTTTCTGTCTTTCTTAATGTCAGCTAGTCACTAAAGGCAAGAAACCAATAGATAACATCAGTAACAGTGGGTTGACAGTGGATTGAGGTGGTGGTGGGTGACAATTTAGTTTTATATAATTACCTGCCTAATAATTTGCTTATTCAAGCCAGATACTGTTATAGACATGTCACATGGATTAACTCATTAAATCCTAGTAAGTATATGCTGTCATTGTCCCCAGTGTAGAGATACGGAGACTGAAACACAGATGTATAACTTTTACATGACAACAATGCATTAGATTTTTATAGCTGTTTCCTAAACTACTGACATCGTTATCTTAACTTTGAGACCCCTCTGTCCCCCTGCCCCCAGGGTCACTCAGCTAGTAAACAGGACCAAGACCCCAGGCCTGGTTTTCTGACTCCAAATCCAATGATTCTTCAGCCCCCTCCATTTCTGCCAGTTAGCCATCACTCTGTCCTCCATGGGTCTGCAGTGCTTCTGTTTCCCATATTGCACTGCTGTAGAAAATGTTAGTGGAGAGTATTAAACACGCCCATATTCCCACTCTGCAGGATAAGTCCTGGTTTTCCCAGGATGCTCTTCTCCTTTCTCGGTCCTCTCTCCCTGAGCCTGGTAGCCTCAAAGCCAGCAGTAAAGGAGCCCAGCTTTGTAGGCTACCTGGGCCTTTAAATCCTTGTGTATCCCAAAACAAACCCTCTGTCTGGTCTCACTGTTCTCTTGACTGGATCTCCTAAACTGGTGTTGGGGGGCGGGGTGGGGAGTGTGTCAGAGTGCCTGTGTAACTGTGTATTTAAATGTGACCTTGCCAGACAGCTGACTTGATTAAGTTCATCACGGAAACCCCATAGCATCAACAGAAGTATTTTTCCTTCAATGTTTCCCAAAAAGTAATGAGACATTGACAGCTGATGGAAACACTATCTGTGAGGTCTGTCCCTGGTTATGTTCACAGCTGTAAGTCATTATTTTTCACCGCAGAATAGTATTCTATTATATAAATACGTATAACTTATCTGTTTACCTCATTGGATATTGGGTTGTTGCCAGTTTTCATTGCAAAGTTTGTATGACTATGTATTATATGTCTCCTGTTGAACTTGTGCAAAAGTTTGGACTTTTTCTGACAAATTTCTGGATTTGAGTTATTTTTTAAAACGTGTACTTTTGTGATCACAAGAAAATCACAGGAAGAAAAGATTCTCTTGGTTTACTGAATCACTAAACCTCCCCAGAGACAGGTCTAATTGGAATTGCTGTGACAATCCTGAAGCCTTTACTGAGGTCTCAGGGGCTGGGAGTGAGTGAGCACAAGAGACTGATAATGAATACAAGGGGCCTTGCATTTTGAGACGATGCAGGAAGACAGCTATGATGGAGGCCCTGACGCTGTGGATGTGATGGGGAGAACGTGCGTGTGGCCAGCACGCCCTAGAATTCCAACCTCATTCCCTGTCACCAGCTGAATGTATCCCCTCAGATGTTGGCCGTCACCTCACGTGCCGCTTGTCTAAAACAAAGCTCAAGACCATCCGTCAGATCAACTCTCCCCGCTGGGTTTTCCTCCTTGTCACGGGTGCCATAATGATCTCTGTTACTCAGGCTCAGAACTGGAGATGTCTTCACCTCCACTCTCTGCCACCCCTTCAATGCGTCCATCACCAGGCTCTCAGGTCTCTGCAATGTCTGTCCAGACCACCCCACTAGGGTCCCTCCACCTTGAATCCAGCCACCTCCATCACCTGCCTCTCCCTCTCCCTGCTTCATTCCAGACTGCACATGATGTGGATGGAGCCTCCAAAAACACAGTTCATTTCCTGCTCATTGGTGGTGATGACTCCCCTGTCACTCAACGTACCCAATTTGAGTCATTTGGAGTTTATTCCTGTGCAAATTGATTTCTAAGCTAAAGTTGTTCATTTCCCTAGCTTTTCCTGAATATTACCAATGTCTTCAGGAAACTAAATTCACAGATGGTCCTTATTTTTGTGAGTTTGTTCCTATTTCATCCCATGCCCAGGTGCATGCTCTTTTCTTCCTCACATGCTGTTCCTTCTTGGCACAACATCTTCTCCTGAAATGTAATTGTCTGGGGTATCCATTAAAGCTTATCACAACCCAAGGGAGTGCCCATTTGTCACTGCCATATGCAAGGCACTGGGCCAAAGGTCAAACTTGAACTTGGTGTGTAGCAAGTTAATGGAATTTATGACTGTAAGAGTTGCCATAAGTTGAAAAATAACTGGCTCTCAAATATTTTAGAAAAATTTAATGAGTGATAAGGGATTAAGAGGGTTATTGTATAACTTATGGAAGCACAAGAGTCTGGTGCGTAACAACATTCAGAGCATAAAGGTCTCCAAAGAGACCTTGAAAGATTCAAGTGCCCTTAATTTGTAAATTAAAAATGAGATTCCAAATGTTTTCCAACATGTTGCAACTTGTTTTGACTTGCAGCAGTTTTAATCTCGACATTGTCTAAATTAATCTTGTTCTGGCAGCCTTGAAAAATAGAAGAATGTATTATTATACATTGACTTAAAAGGAATTATTATTACTTGGAGAAAAGAATAGCAAAGGTTATGCGAAGTTGATTTTTAATGTGAAATATATAAAGAGTGACTTGATTGGAATGAAGTGACATCAAAAGTGAGTGTGTGGCCTTGAAACTTAAGATACAGATGATACTGATGATCAGAGTGTTGGTCATTTACATGATCGTGATAAAGGTGAGTGCTGTGACTCCAACATTGTGACAAGGGCTGGGAAAAGAGGTAACATTGGGAGCAAGTCACGTGTCCTGAAGGACAAACTGAACACAAGGGAAGACTTTAAAATCTGTACCATGACTCTGGATGACAAATGGAGAAATCAAAGGCTTAGCATTTGTTCTGGTCTTTCAAAGGAAACTGGACGAAAATAGTGTGGATTTGAGGAAAACAGTAATTGGAGATGAAAGGTGGTGTTTTCTCTGTGACCCAGAAACAAAGCGTCAAAGTTTGCACTGGAAAATTACAACATTCCCAACATCCTCAAAAGCACACATGTCAAAATCTCAAATAGCAGGCCTGTTGCTTTGCCTGTCTGCCATCTGCAGGATGTTCAGACACGGAGGTCAAGAGTCTATCCAGCTCATCACATGCACACTCACACACACACACACGTGCTGATGGCCCACGAGATGCACAGCAGAATTACACAGTCAAGTCCATCCAGCTCATCACGCACACACACACACACACACACGCACACGTACTGATGGCCCACGAGATGCACAGCAGAGTTGCACAGTCAAGTCCATCCAGCTCATCACACACACACACACACACACACACACACACGCACACATGCTGACAGCCCACAGGATGCTCAGCAGAGTTGCACAGTCGAGTCCATCCAGCTCATCACACACACACATGTGCATGTACACACACACACATACACGTGCTGATGGCCCACAGGATGCTCACCAGAGGTGCACAGTCGAATCCATCCAGCTCAGCACATACACACACACAAGCAGGATGCTCAACAGAGTTGCACAGTCAAGAGTCCATCCAGCTCATCACACACACACACACACACACACACACACACACACTGATGGCCCACAGGATGCTCAGAGTTGCACAGTCGAGTCCATCCAACTCATCTTACACACACACACATGTGCTGACGCCCCACAGGATGCTCAGCAGAGCCACACAGAGTCTGAGGCCTCACCACATCAGGACCAGCTGAAAGGGGCTTTTGGAGAAACAGCTTCTCTCCGAAAGCTATTAGGAGATTTATCAGTTAGTTCAGCCTCTCTAAGGAGGTTCTGTGGAAGGCTCTTTAGGTGAAAGCCTTAGCGGGTGTTACACGAAAAACTGGATTTGTGGTCTCATTGGTCTTGAAAGTCCAATCAAACAGGTTTTTGTTACATAATGTCTTAGACCTTTCAGTGTGTGCTTTGAAACTTCAAGAAGAGAAAGTGATGTGCAGTCGCCTCCAAATATTGCTGTCGTTTAGCTGCCCAGTCGTGTCTTACTCTTCACTACCCCACGGACTCTAGCCCACCAGGCTCCTCTGTCCATGGCATTCTCCAGGCTAGAATACTGGAGTGGGCTGCCATTTCCTTCTCCAGCAGATCTTCCCCATCCAGGGATCAAACCCATGTCTCTTGTGTCTCCTTCGTTGACAGGCGGATTCTTTGCCTCTGAGCCACTGGGGAAGACCCTTCTGAATATATCCCACCCGGCTTTTTGTCCCCCTGAGCAATGTGTAGGACACTATTCCATGCAACAGCATATAAAAGGTTGTTTCATTAAAGCCTTTCCTCCAAAGGACTTCTGGAAATATCAGTAAAGCAAATCAGCCATTGAGCACACTCAAAAAGCAATGATGTTCCTGTTTAAATGATCCCAGGAGGAAAGCCATCTGAGGCTGGTCCTCAGAGTGTAGGATGCTCATGTGGCCAAGTCCAAGTCCTCAGGCTTTCTGTTAACTAGTTACTGACTTCACACCCATCAGGGCAGGAAGAATGAACACATGCATCTCTCTTCTCCGTCCTGATGAATCAACCTGCAAGGTCAGAGAGCTCAGGAAAGGAGACACTGTTATCTAGAAAGCCTGGGGAGGCGTGAAGTGATTTAGAGAAGTGAGCTACATCCTGGGTGCCTGCCAACAGGCCCCTAAAGAGAAGAGACTTATGCGGTGCTCGCAAAGGCCCTCGAAGGCTCTGGGGGCACAGGGACGCCCCCTAGAGGCCGAGCTGAAATGGGATGAAAAATGGACAGTGGGCTGTAGTCTTAGGCGGTTTAAAGTTCCCTCCTCCTTTTGCTCCCTAGAACTGTTTCTAGCTGGTGATTTCCAGTTCTTTGGTACCAATAAAATGGAAGCTAGATGTAATCGAGTTGTCGTGGGATAAAACACTGAAAATAAGGTTTGAGAGTGAATTGCTACATAATTGCTAGCATATAACTTGGAAGAAGTTGATGTTCTATCAAAAGAGCACCCAATTCCATCTACTTCTTTATATGAGGTTTCTAGGCACTTAAATCTATTCCAGTAAAAACACCAGTATTAAAATTCATGCTGAACTCTGGCTCATTCTATACAAAAGCAACCTTTATCCATGAGTCTTAAAATAACTGAAAAACAGTCTTACGTATATCATTAAAAAATGTGTTTCCTATAAAATATTATCTTAATGCTTATAAAAATGTTTAAATGTTTTGTGATTTGTGATAACTGGAAACAAAAATGTTTATAACTTCAATATACATATGTACATATATATATATATATATGTTCTTTTGCAGAAAGGCATAGTAGGATACTAAGTAAATGATTTTCAAATGCAAACACACATTACAGTAGAATAAAATTTTGTGGGTGAAGTGTGATAGTAACAGTAGTTCAGGGAGAAAAAGAAACCATATGAAATTCTTGACTTCTAAAGAAGAAATGGCTCTTGTACTTTAAATATGGGTGATCACTGCTATCAATGTACTTTAAATATGGGTGATACACTTAAGAGAATACTGTAATGAATTTGTGTGTAAATGTATTTTGCAGACATTTACACTTATAACAAAAATGTTAGATGGCAACTGAAAACTATGTGAGTAGATAGATGGTTTTTCAAAATCCTTTAAGGAAGTTATATCAAAATAGTATTTTGAGATTATAATTCTTTTTTTTGTGGAAGCTGCATTTTATTTGAAAATCCACCCATTTTTGCTAACATACATTTTAAGATTGTAAACAAAAATAGAATCTGCAGAGAAAATGCAACAAGTATGCTTAAACTCACATACAGAATTGCTTTCCTACAACAAACTGTCCTTCATAAGGCCCCTTTCAACCCAAACATTAAGATGTATTTACACAAAGAACCAATCAACAGTGCAGTTTAATTCTTTGTTAAATAAACTCTTGGCTAGACATTAACTTTAAAGATACTATTTCCCCTTATTTCAAAGGCATATGATCATAACATGGCATGAGCCAAATAAAAGATTCCGTTCCGTTCAGTTCAGTCGCTCAGTCGTGTCTGACTCTTTACGACCCCATGAATCGCAGCACGCCAGGGCTCCCTGTCCATCACCATCTCCCAAAGTTCACTCAGACTCACGCCCATCGAGTCCTTGATGCCATCCAGCCATCTCATCCTCGGTCGTCCCCTTCTCCTCCTGCCCCCAACCCCTCCCAGCATCAAAGTCTTTTCCAATGAGTCAACTCTTCACATGAGGTGGCCAAAGTACTGGAGTTTCAGCTTTCGCATCATTCCTTCCAAAGAAATCCCAGGGTTGATCTCCTTCAGAATGGACTGGTTGGATCTCCTTGCAGTCCAAGGGACTCTCAAGAGTCTTTGCCAACACCACAGTTCAAAAGCATTAATTCTTCAGCGCTCAGCCTTCTTCACAGTCCAACTCTTACATCCATAATGACCACAGGGAAAACCATAGCCTTGACTAGATGGACCTTAGTTGGCAAAGTAATGTCTCTGCTTTTGAATATGCTATCTAGGTTGGTCACAACTTTTCTTCCAAGGAGTAAGTGTCTTTTAATTTCATGGCTGCAGTCACCATCTGCAGTGATTAACCTGACACTGTTTCTACTGTTTCCCCATCTATTTCCCATGAAGTGATGGGACCGGATGCCGTGATCTTCGTTTTCTGAATGCTGAGCTTTAAGCCAGCTTTTTCGCTCTCCTCCTTCACTCTCATCAGGAGGCTTTCTAGTTCCTCTTCATGTCTTGGCTTTTCTGATGATGTTCAGGTTATCAAATACTGTGTAAGGAGTCCCCCAAAACTGACTGGCAAAACAATTTTATAAGCTGTTATTTATAAAGACTAAAAATATTTTATTAAATATTTTATAAATATTGTTATATTTATCTTATAGCCCTAGGTTATAAGTATTACTCCAACTGTCCAGGGGTTGACCTGGCTCAGCCAGGTGTTCCCACTTAGGGTCTCCATGCAGTAGTGGTTGGCCAGACAGTGGCGGGGCTGGAGGCCTCTCAGAGGCATTTTCACTCACGTGTCTGATGTCTGACGCAGTGGCACCTGCAGGTGTCACCTCCCGCACACATGTTCTCTCTTTCTGCAGCTTGGGCTTCCTCACAAAATGGCAGTTACATTCCCAGGGTGAATGTCCTGAGATTGAGAGAGCGAGAACCAGGCAGCAGTTAAATCGCCTCTTACGACCTGGCCCTGGAATCCACAGAGCACCCTCTCCGTCTCATTCACAAGGTTCAACCCTGTTTCAAGGGCAGGAGACAGCCTTCAACTCTTGTTGCTGGAGCAACGAGGTTCTAGAAAACCATGTAGAAATATTTTCGCAGTTATTTTTGGAACACACAAACTGCCACAGATCTCTACAGGGATTGTTGTTGTTCAGTGACTGAGTTATCTGACCCTTTGGGACCCCATGGACTGCAGCATGCCAGGCTTCCCTGTCCTTTACTACCTCCTGGAGTTTGCTCAAGCTGGTGTTCATTGAGTCGGTGATGCCATCCAACAATCTCATCCTCTGTCGTCCCCTTCTCCTCCTGCCCTCAATCTTTCCCAGCATCAGGATCTTTTCCAATGAGTTGGCTCTTTGCATCAGGTAGCCAAAGTATTGGAGCTTCAGCCTCAGTCCTTCCAATGAATATTCAGGGTTGATTTCCTTTAGGATCTACAGGGATAAGGAAGACAAATAAACAGTCTGCTAGGATGCTATCATGGCAGAAAAATGGATGAAAACATAGCTCTGCTACATGCTAGATGCACCCAGACTGACTTTAGAGAGCGGTTCATCTCCAGGGCAGAATTACAGACAGCGTGATGGAGCTCAGAGGATCTCTTGCTGAGCTTCTAGTGAGACTGAGAGCTGGCTGGGGCATGTGCTTGTCCATACCTCCCGAGGGTCAAATGCTTGCGACCTCCCTCCTTCCAGGGGCTGCACAGAAGCTCTGTCTTGGCTGAAAATATTTGAAATCAAGCAGATCTTTTCCCTCAATGCTGAAGCCTTCCACATACTTCTGGTATGCGATTGCCTCCATTTTTTACCCCTGCAGGATGATTTTCTTCATTGGGAAATGTCAGTTAAAATTTACACCCTTACTGTAGTGAAAAAGATGTAAAAAATAGAAATGGCTTTCTTTTCAGACACTGTCACTATCTCTCTCTTGCATATGG
The DNA here is from genome assembly GCA_006410675.1 of Oreotragus oreotragus. Lineage (NCBI taxonomy): Eukaryota > Metazoa > Chordata > Mammalia > Artiodactyla > Bovidae > Oreotragus > Oreotragus oreotragus. Next base: position 7,074 of record SJYX01018998.1, on the reverse strand, counting down.
CTTCCAGTAAGAGGTTTTTTTTTTCTTCTTCTTCTTCTCCTACTTCACTGATGGTTTGGCTATGAAATCTCAGAAAACTTGGGCTCTTGCCTATAACTAAGAATGCAAAGTCCTGATACAAAAAATGTTGAAGTGTATAAAAATTGATACTTACTATTTTTAGATTGCATATCAACATGAGACTTAGAATTCAAGTCCCTTGTCTTTATCTATTAGTTGATGCTATGCAAAAGCGATCCCTTTCTTGTGAGTAAAGGTGTAGAAATAGCCCAACATTTCCAGAACTTTGTTCCTTTTATCTACTTCAGTGGGTCACTTGAACTTGAAGGGTGTCATTTTCAATGGTGAGATTAAAGAACACTATTAATGTTGTGTAGTATGTTTCCAGTAATTAAAACATTTCCCCCCAGACAAGCTGCGTACATGTGAAAGCTAGGTAAGGAAAAAGAAATGAATTTTATCCTTGGCTATTATACCTTGCCATTTCATTCTTTAATAGAATGATCATTTCAAGTCCAAAATATTTAATAGTATGATTTCATATCTATCTATCTATCTAGTCTTTGAGATATGCCAAAATTACCCCTCCCATTGTAGAAGTGAAAATATTATTTACTCCAGTTTGAGGTTCTGTGTAGAGTCAGAATTAGGTATTGAATTAGGTGAAAGTAATATTTGGGAAAAGTAAAAAGTAAAGGTAAAATGGTTGAATGAGTGAAGATGTTTTATGATCTGAGGTTACTTGGTACTTTTTCTTGAGTTCAAAAAGCTAAGTTAATTGTGGTCTTATTAATAGGTTTAAAATGCACTGGCTACAACTAAAAAAAGACACACGTAAACCGGTGACATCTAGACATCGTATCAGCTGGAGGAAATGCCGGCAGAACTCCCAAACTGAGAGTTTAGTGATACAGCAAGACATGCCTGGAGGAGGCACACAGCCAAAATTATCGCTGCCATTTCCACCAAATGTTCCCAAGGAGCTTCTAAAATGGTGCCTGTGGTAGAAAGTTGGCCCTTTCCTCCTTGAGGGCCCCCGGGCTCCCTACTCAGACCGTGGGGTCCCTCCACTGTCACCAGCAGCAAAGGCATCAAGACCCCCAGGCAGGCCCTGATCCCACCGCACCCCCTCAGCCAAGGTTCTTCATAAAAAGACTGTGTGTAGCCATCCTCCAAGATGGCCCCAGAGACCTGTGCCTGCTGTGCGCACCTGCAGCCTGGCGGCCCCTGCCCTTGTGCCCAGGTTGGTCTGTCCGGCCAGTAGCGGAGGTCTGTCATCCCCGAGATCTGGTGAGTCGAGGCTGCAGCTTCTGTCCTGTACGTTCTGTGCCTGCCTTGCTCCGGGGGACACCAGCTGTCCTGCCTTGCTGGGACTGGCCCTTAGGAGAGGCCCCGGGGTCTCTGGCCGACAGCTGGGGATAAACAGAGGTGACCACGAGATGGAACCTGGCAGCTGATTCTCCAGAGTGGTCAGCCTCGAGGTGAGAGAACAGACACTGATTCAGAATCACCCGACAAAGCCACTCTGGCTTCCCAGCCCTCAGAAAGCCAGCAAAGTGAGAAACATTCACTGCCTTAAGCTGCTAGTTCCGTTCAGTCGTTCAGTGGTGTTCAACCCCACGGACTGCAGCACGCCAGGCCTCTGTGTCCTTCACCAACTCCTGGAGTTTGCTCAAACTCATGTCCTTTGAGGCGGTGATGCTATCCAACCATCTCATCCTCTGTCGTCCCCTTCTCCCGCCGTCAGTCTTTCCCAGCATCAGGGTCTTTTCCAGTGAGTCAGCTCTTCGCATCGAGTGGCCAAAGGATTGGAACTTCAGCTTCAGCATCAGCCCTTGCAATGGGTATTCAGGACTGATTTCCTGTAGGATGGACTGGTTGGATCTCCTTGCAGTTCCAGGGGCTCTCAAGAGTCTTCTCCAACACCACAGTTCAAAAGCATCAATTCTTCGGCGCTCAGCTTTCTATATAGTCCAACTCTCACATCCATACACATCACTGCAGATGGTGACTGTTGCCATGAAATTAAAAGACGCTTGCTCCTTGGAAGAAAAGCTTTGACCAACCTAGACAGCATATTAAAAAGCACAGGCATTACTTTGCCAACAAAGGTCCATCTAGTCAAAGCTATGGTTTTCAAGCTGCTAAGTTTCATTTATTTATTTTTAGCTGCACTGGGTCTTCATTTCGGCTTTCTCTGGTTGTGGTGGGCGGGTTCTCACGTCGGCGGCTTCTCTCCTTGCAGAGCACCAGCTGTAGAGCCCGGTTTCAGGAGTTGTGGGGCACAGGCTTAGTTGCCCCTTGACATGAGGAATCTTCCCTGACCAGGGACTGAATCCATGTCCCCTGCATTGGCAGGTGGCTTCTTAACCACTGGACCACCAGGGAAGTCCAAGCTGCTAGGTTTTAGAAAGCTTACTCACCCAGCAATATCGGATCAGTATAGCAGTATAGTTGTTTTGCTATTTATTTGGTTTTATTTTATATTGGAATATAGCTGATTAATAATGTTGAGTTAATTTCAGGTGTACAGCAAAATGATTCAGTTCTACATATACACGTAGGTATCCTTTTTCAAACTCTTTTTCCACCTAGGTTATTACAGAATATTAAGCCTAAGTTCATTATCTAAGTCTGAAGAAAATCTGCCTTTGCCCATTTTTGGATTGGGCTGGTTTTTTACTTTTTTGGTGGTTGTTGTTGAGTTTTAAAAGTCTTTTACATATTTTGGATATTAATCCTATATCAGTTATATGACTTGCAAATATTTTCTCCCATTCCATAGGTTGCTTTTTCACTCTGTTGATAATGCATCAATGGATACGCAAAGTTTTAAATTTTCATGAAGTCCAATTTGTCTATTTTTATTTATCTATTTTGCCTGTGCCTTTGGTGTCATCTCTGAGAAGTCATTGCTACATCCAGTGTTGTGAAGCTCATGCCATATAAGAGTCTTATAGTTTTAGGTCTTATATGTTATTGCTTGTAGTGCATTTTGAGTTAATTTTTGTATATGGTATTAGGTAAGAGTCCAACTTCATTCTTTTGCACGTGACTATCCAATTTTTCTAGTACCTTTTGTTGTAAAGCCTGTCCTTTCCTATTGAATGGTCTTGGTATTCTTGTTGATCACTTGACCACATATGTGAGGGTTTATTTCTGGGTTCTCTAGTCTGTTCCATTGATCACTCTGCCTGTGGTCATGCCAGCACCACACTGCTTTGATGACTAGAGCTTTATAGCAAGTTTTGAAATCAGGAACTATTAGCTCTCCGATTTGGTTCTTTTCAAGATTGTTTAAGGATCCCTTGAGATTCCATATGAATTTTAGGATGGATTTTTCTGTTTCTGCAAAAAACATCATTTTGATTTGACATGGATTGGCCTCGAATCTAATAGACTGCTTTGGATGGCATTGTCATTTTAACAATATTAAGTTCTCTAATTCATGAGCATGGGAAATCTTTCCATTTCTAAATGTCTTCTTTAATATTTTCAGCAATGTTTTATACTTTTAATTGTACATGCCTTTTGCCTCTTTGGTTAATTCCTAAGTATTTTATTCTTTTTTGATGTTATTGTAAATGGAATTGTTTTCTTAATTCCTTTTCAGATTGTTTGTTGTTAGTGTGTAGAAATGCTCTGGTGGTTTTTCATCTGGGTTTTAACTTTTGCATCAAGTTTTCAATTTCAATATCTTGGGATTGTCTTATGTTTTCAATTAGTTCTTTGATTTCTTTAATCATTTTAGTCGTTCTCATTCTTTGTAGTTCTTTGGTTCCTAATCTTTCTCTTCATTGTATCTATTGACTCTCTCTCTCATGGTAAATTGTCTTCCAATGGTTTTAAAAAAATTTACTTTAAACTTACTTTCAGCGAGCCATTAAATATGAGAATTTTATGTGGTCTGTATGGAGGGCTTTTCTATCCAGAGAAGTTTTGCACTTGCTACTGCCAAACACCCCAGAAGCATCACTAGATAGGACCCCACTTTATATTAATTTATGGGCATTAGCGCAGTGGCTGGAGAAAGAAATGGCAACCCACTCCAGTGTTCTTGCCTGGAGAATCCCAGGGACGGGGGAGCTTGGTGGGCTGCCGTCTATGGGGTCACACAGAGTCGGACACAGCTGAAGTGACTTAGCAGCACAGTGGTAAAGAAACTGCCTGCTGACACAGGAGGTGCAAGAGACATCCCTGGGTCATGAAGATCCCCTGGAGGAGGGCAACTCGCTCCAGTAGTCTTAGCTGGAGAATCCCATGGACAGAAGAGCCTGGAGGGCTACAGTCCACGGGGTCGTCAAGAGTAAGACACGACTGAGTGTCTGAGCACACACACACTGGCATTAGAATTTCTGAAACTAACTGGGTAGTATATACTTGAACCTGAGGGCAGATCTACCGATATGAATTTTCAAGGGAGCTATTTCTTTCCCAGCCTGAACTCAGGCTGACAGACTTTCTTAGGATCTAGTGAGCACTGTATTTTTTTAGTCTATACTTCAGCTGAGGGGGCCTTCTAGGGTTCTGCATGGTGGTCACAGCTGCAGCGTCCTGCTTCCACATGCTTTCCAAACCTTGATCCCCATCCCTGTCGGGCCAGTGCCCCTAGGTTGCTGAGCCAGGCGCCCCCAGCCAGGATGGCCACAGTGGTGGGCACTCCCTTCCTCCCTCTACTCTGCTGCAGCTCTGTCTGCACCTGTCCTCTGCAGCCTTCCCTGGCATTCTTGTGACCTCGGCCTGGTGCCACTCAGAGTGCCTGTGTCCGTGGTTGGCACTGAACACAGTACCTGTGCTGAGCTTCTCAACCCATCTCACAGCCCCTGTCTTAGATGATCTATATGATGAAACAGAAAGACATCCGAAGTCTTGGCAGCGTCATCAACCAGAACAACGACACTCAGAGACTAGAGGTGCCTTCCTACCAGCACAGAAAGGGAGGGTGGGTGGCAAGTCAGGCTACTGACTCTCCGAATGGTCCTGGAGCCACGTGCCCACACTGTGGAGAGCGAGCCCCATAAATAATTAACACTGAAAAATTTTTTTTAAGGAAAGCTCCACAGTACAGCTTTTTATGGACAAGAATGCTATTTCCTTTTCAATTCAGAAGACTCTTCTCCATTCCAGTAGAACACTGGGCTGAGTTGCTCTGTCCACCAACAGCTGTGCATCTTTCCTCACTCAAGTCATATCTCTGAACCCAGTTTCCACAGGATAGAAGATTTATGTCTGCCCACCTCAGAGGATTTATCCATGACTTAGAGGACTAAGAGTAAATGTAAACTGACATTTATTGTTTGAGGTTAGTGTGACCTTGATTCCAAAATTAGATAAGGTCTGTACAAGATAACACAGCTCTATGTCATTCTCAAAAATTCCAAGAGAAATATTGGCTGACAGAATGAAACAGTGTCTATAAAAAGTAACAATACATTGTGTTCAGGTAGGATTTTTTTTAAAATCTCAGTTTTATTTATTTATTTATCTTACTTTACAATATTGTATTGGTTTTGCCATCAGGTAGGATTAATTGCCGGAGAAGGCAATGGCATCCCACTCCAGTACTCTTGCCTGGAAACTCCCATGGACAGAGGAGCCTGGTAGGCTGTAGTCCATGGGGTCACTGAGTTGGACACGACTGAGCGACTTCACTTTCACTTTTCACTTTCATGTACTGGAGAAGGAAATGGCAACCCACTCCAGTGTTCTTGCCTGGAGAATCCCAGGGATGGCGGAGCCCAATGGGCTGCCGTCTGTGGGGTCGCACAGAGTCGGACACGACTGAAGCGACTTAGCAGCAGCAGCAGCAGGATTAATTGCAGAAATGAAAGGGTAGTTCACATCAGAAAAATCGGTATCATATACTAGAGAAATAATTTCAATACATATGGTAAAAGTATTTTACCAAATTCACCCCCCAAATTATGATTTAAAATTCTCAAGAAGTCCCGAACGATGGAAGGGTTCTTCCTAGAATGATGAAGACTATATATTACAACAAAATCCTAGAGTCACGTCATCCATAAGGGATGGAGGGTGACCTGTGCTCCAAGGGCCAGGATAGGATAAGAATACCCACTTTCACTCACCCCGATTCCTTTAACACGGCATTGAAGATTCTGGCTGAAGTGCTTAAATAATTCAGAAAAATAAATAAATAAATAACATTCAGTTAAACAGAAGCTTAAGGTAAGAGAAGGGAGAACGTTCAGGCTTTCGTTGGACTTCACAATTCATTTTTCTCCACAATCCCCTTATCATCTATTTGAGGCCAAGGATCACATCTGGTACTTTTAAAAAAAATCCAGGTCCCCACCTGGTGTCAAGTTGGTGGTAGATACTAGTTTGCAAAAGGGATCTTATCCAAGTTATGAAGTAGTAAAGATGGAATGAGTCGCATGTGGAAACCACTGTACATGCGCTAGAGAAGTAAGCTTGCAGGACACCATCCTTCATTTTCAAAAGGCTGCATCTCCCAGATGCCAACTCCACTTCTAAGCCTAAAAGCCCCCCGCCCGCGAACTGCCCTCCTCGAGGCGGCCAGCAGGTGGCGCCCGGCCTCCACCGGCCGGACCCGGAAAAGCCCACTGGGCTCCGACGCCGCAAGTCCCCTCGGAAGGGCTCCCGTTTCCCGGACGCGGCTGCTCCCTTAGGTCGTCGATCGAAAGGCGCGAACTGCCCACGGCTCCCAGGGAGCGTGCGGGCCCGGCTCGCCCCACGCTTCCCTCGCAAGGCCAGGGAGCCCTCACGCGAGGTCCCCTCCGTCCGGGTCAGACACCGTCTCGGTCCGAGCCGACTGCGGGCGGGCCACCGAGCCTGGGGTCTGCGCCCCCCGCCACCCGGAGGGAAAGGACGCGCGGGTGGGTAGCGACCTGGCCTGGCGCTTCCCGCCCTCGCCGCTCCTGGGTGCAGCCCCACGCGGGGTGGCCGGTCGTGCCGGGCGCTGGAGGGGCGGCGGACGGGTGGACCGACGGCCGGGGCCAGTCCTGAAGGGCGGCCGCGGTCGGAATAACCGGCTCCGCATGGGGGCCGCCGCCGGAGCCCGCCTCCCCGGGGGTATGAAGATCCACAACA
>SJYX01018995.1:9451-21604 GCA_006410675.1 Oreotragus oreotragus | reverse complement strand
GAGAAATAAATTTCTGTTATTTATAAACCACCCAGGCTATGGCATTTTGGTATATCAGGCTTAATTAACTATTTTTTTCTTTAAGAAAGAGAGACTCAGAGTAATTATCTAATTATTCATAGATCTTCAGCTATTGCATGGAAATACAAATGCTTCACCTAAAATTTGGCAAACAGACATGCTCATGAAATACTCTCTAAATTGTGCATTCCATAGAATAAATACAGGGCTTCCCTGTTGGTCCAGTGTTTCATAATAATGCCTTGCAATGTAGGATACATGGGTTCCATTCCCAGTCCAGGAAGACCCCACATGCCATAGGGCNCTCATGAAATACTCTCTAAATTGTGCATTCCATAGAATAAATACAGGGCTTCCCTGTTGGTCCAGTGTTTCATAATAATGCCTTGCAATGTAGGATACATGGGTTCCATTCCCAGTCCAGGAAGACCCCACATGCCATAGGGCAACTATGCCCACATGCCACAACTATGGAAATTCCTGAGCCCTGGAGCCCATGCTTCACAGCAAGACACTGCAATGAGAAGCCCATGCCGTGCGACTAGAGAATAGTCCCTGATCACTGCAACTAGAGAAAGCCTGCACATATCAACGAAGACCCAGCACAGCCAAAGGTTAAAAAAAAAAAAAAAAAAAAACTTAAGGAGAGAATATGCACAAAAGAGAGGGAAAGGAAGTAAAAGAAGGGAACTATACCTCATTGGGGCTTCCCCTGTGGCTCAGTGGTGAAGAATCTGCCTGCAATGCAGGAGACATGGGTTCAATCCTTGATCCATGAAGATCCCCTGGAGTAGGAAATGGTAACCCACTCCAGTAATCTTGACTGGGAAGTCCCATAGGCAGAGGAGCCTGATTGGTTACAGCCCATGGGATCCCAAGAGTTGGACACAATTTAGCAACTACACACACACACACACACACGAGGAACTGACTAAGAAGTCCATACTCATTTTTTTTCTATGCCATGCTTGTGGCTATTTACATTTTCTCTGTAAGTGATAGGAAACCCTTGAATTTTCAATCACATGTATTTTTTAAAAAATTATAAAGTATAATGTTATATAACCCTCCAAAGGCATGTTACCACCCTAAATGTGCTAATGTATGCTGTAGAGGTGAAAAGTCGTTTTTCCTTACAGTTTCCTTGTTAATCTACAGGCTAAATCTCCCACTGTAAGCTGAAATTAATATACACAGTATTGATTCATTTTGGGTCCCACAGTTGAACACCTATTGAATTTAGATTTATAATAAGATGAACAGATTTGTGAAAAGATGGAAGACTGGATTATGACAGCTCAGCATTATTCATTAAATATTATAATGAGTATATGCCGTCTGTGTCTAACAAAGAGATTAAGATAAGAAATAATCAGCTTCAGCTCCTATGTAGTATTTTATCCTCTTTTACTTTCTATACTTCATAAAGCTACTTGATAGCATTTTGGAGCTTATAGTATTAAAATTATAACTGTTATATAGTTTAATTGCAAATTACTGGGCTGTCTCATTTAAATTCTCATTACTTTGATATTTTTTAAACCCAGGGAATCCTTTGAGATTATTTTAGTTTGCCAAAAAATTAACAGACATAGTTTGGACCATGAAAGTTTGAGAATTATTACCTTTGAGAGTCTTTTTTTGTTCAATAACATTGCTGATGCTGAAAACCTTCAACTGTCCATTTTTTATCTGTTTCTTTAACATTTTATAACATTGATCTTAACAGTGTAACTTGGATTCAAAGAACTAATTCTCTGAACACTAGATTAAATACTTCTCTTTGAGACAGAGAGAGACTCATCATACTCAAAGAGCAGATAAATTGTTAAAAACCTCAATTGAAATTGAGGTGTGTTGCTTAATAAAATTTGTCTTTCCAAGCCCTAATATTTCTTATGTTATAATACTTATCTAAGCCTCCTTAGTTATTAGTGGAAGAAATAATTGAAACAAAATAGTTTCAAGATGTCAACAGGAGGATGAAGAGAGTTGCTAAAATTAGAAGCAGGGACACTATATCTTTGTCTTCTATTTCTTAAAATGCAGCTCCAAACACTTATTGTCAGTGATCCAATTATTTTGATAAAAGCAGGTAACAATTTTCTTACCTGTTACATAGTATTTAAATTGCAGTTTCACTTGTAACTTACATCTTTCAGTTCAGTTCAGTTCAGTCGCTCAGTCAGGTCCAGCTCTTTGCCATCCCATGAATCACAGCACGCCAGGCCTCCCTGTCCATCACCAACGCCTGGAGTTCACTCAGACTCACACCCATCGAGTCAGTGATGTCATCCAGCCATCTCATCTTCTGTCATTCCCTTCTCCTCCTGCCCCTAATCCCTCCCAGCATCAGAGTCTTTTCCAATGAGTCAACTCTTCGCATGAGGTGGCCAAAGTACTGGAGTTTCAGCTTTAGCATCATTCCTTCCAAAGAAATCCCAGGGTTGATCTCCTTCAGAATGGACTGGTTGGATCTCCTTGCAGTCCAAGGGACTCTCAAGAGTCTTCTCCAACACCACAGTTCAAAAGCATCGATTCTTCGGCGCTCAGCTTTCTTCACAGTCCAACTTTCACATCCATACATGACCACAGGAAAAACCATAGCCTTGACTAGGCGGACCTTAGTCGGCAAAGTAATGTCTCTGCTTTTGAATATACTATCCAGGTTGGTCATAACTTTTCTTCCAAGGAGTAAGCGTCTTTTAATTTCATGGCTGCAGTCACCATCTGCAGTGATTTTGGAGCCCAAAAAAATAAAGTCTGACACTGTTTCCACTGTTTCCCCATCTATTTCCCATGAAGTGATGGGACCGGATGCCATGATCTTCGTTTTCTGAATGTTGAGCTTTAAGCCAACTTTTTCGCTCTCCTCCTTCACTTTCATCAAGAGGCTTTTTAGCTCCTCCTCACTTTCTGCCATAAGGGTGGTGTCATCAGCATATCTGAGGTTATTGATATTTCTCCCGGCAATCTTGATTCCAGCTTGTGTTTCTTCCAGTCCAGCGTTTCTCATGATGTACTCTGCATATAAGTTAAATAAGCAGGGAGACAATATACAGCCTTGACGTACTCCTTTTCCTATTTGGAACCAGTCTGTTGTTCCATGTCCAGTTCTAACTGTTGCTTCCTGACCTGCATACAGATTTCTCAAGAGGCAGGTTAGGTGGTCTGGTATTCCCATCTCTTTCAGAATTTTCCACAGTTTATTGTGATCCACACAGTCAAAGGCTTTGGCATAGTCAATAAAGCAGAAATAGATGTTTTTCTGGAACTCTCTTGCTTTTTCCATGATCCAGCGGATGTTGGCAATTTGATCTCTGGTTCCTCTGCCTGTTCTAAAACCAGCTTGAACATCAGGGAGTTCACGGTTCACATATTGCTGAAGCCTGGCTTGGAGAATTTTGAGCATTACTTTACTAGCGTGTGAGATGAGTGCAATTGTGCGGTAGTTTGAGCATTCTTTGGCATTGCCTTTCTTTAGAATTGGAATGAAAACTGACCTCAGCGCGGGCCGTTTGCGAGAGCCGGGCCGGCGCACTCAGCGCGGGCCGCTTGCGAGAGCCGGGCCGGCGCACTCAGCGCGGGCCGCTTGCGAGAGCCGGGCCGGCGCACTCAGCGCGGGCCGCTTGCGAGAGCCGGGCCGGCGCACTCAGCGCGGGCCGCTTGCGAGAGCCGGGCCGGCGCACTCAGCGCGGGCCGCTTGCGAGAGCCGGGCCGGCGCACTCAGCGCGGGCCGCTTGCGAGAGCCGGGCCGGCGCACTCAGCGCGGGCCGCTTGCGAGAGCCGGGCCGGCGCACTCAGCGCGGGCCGCTTGCGAGAGCCGGGCCGGCGCACTCAGCGCGGGCCGCTTGCGAGAGCCGGGCCGGCGCACTCAGCGCGGGCCGCTTGCGAGAGCCGGGCCGGCGCACTCAGCGCGGGCCGCTTGCGAGAGCCGGGCCGGCGCACTCAGCGCGGGCCGCTTGCGAGAGCCGGGCCGGCGCACTCAGCGCGGGCCGCTTGCGAGAGCCGGGCCGGCGCACTCAGCGCGGGCCGCTTGCGAGAGCCGGGCCGGCGCACTCAGCGCGGGCCGCTTGCGAGAGCCGGGCCGGCGCACTCAGCGCGGGCCGCTTGCGAGAGCCGGGCCGGCGCACTCAGCGCGGGCCGCTTGCGAGAGCCGGGCCGGCGCACTCAGCGCGGGCCGCTTGCGAGAGCCGGGCCGGCGCACTCAGCGCGGGCCGCTTGCGAGAGCCGGGCCGGCGCACTCAGCGCGGGCGAGAGGAGCTACCCCACGTCCGAGGTCAGGGGCAGCAACCTAGAGTGCCAGGCTGCGACGGCGCAGGAACGGCCGAGAGGAGCTACCCTGTGTCTGAGGTCAGTGGCGGCCGGGAGGAGCTACCCCTCATCCGAGGTCAGTGGCGGCCGGGAGGAGACACCCCGCGTCTGAGGTCAGGGCGGCGGCCGGGAGGAGCTACCCCGTGTCCGAGGTCAGGGGCGGCCAGGAAGAGACACCCCACGTCCGAGGCCAGGGGCGGCCGGGAGAAGCCACCTTGCGCCCGAGGCCAGGGGTGGTGACCCGGAGGAGCCACCCTGAGCCCGAGGCCAGGGGCGGCAGCTGGGAGAAGCCACCCACGCCCGAGGCCACGGCCGGCGGCCGGGAGGAGCAACCCGAGGAGCAGGGGCTGCGCAGGCGCAGGAGGGCCTAGAGGAGCTGTCCCACGTTGAAGGTCAGGAACTGCGGCGGTAAGGAGATACCCCTCGTCCAAGGTAAGGAGCAGCCGTGAAGAGACAACCCACGCCCAAGGTAAGAGAAACCCAAGTAAGATGGTAGGTGTTGCAAGAGAGCATCAGAGGGCAGACACACTGAAACCATACTCGCAGAAAACTAGTCAATCTAATCACACTAGGACCAGGGCCTTGTCTAACTCAATGAAACCAAGCCATGCCTGCAGGGCAACCCAAGGCGGGCGGGTCATGGTGGAGAGGTCTGACAGAACGTGGTCCACTGGAGAAGGGAATGGCAAGCCACTTCAGTATTCTTGCCTTGAGAACCCCATGAACAGTATGAAAAGGCAAAATGATAGGATATCAAAAGAGAATCTCCCCAGGTCGTTAGGTGCCCAATATGCTACTGGAGATCAGTGGAGAAATAACTCCAGAAAGAATGAAGGGATGGAGCCAAAGCAAAAACAATACCCAGTTGTGCATGTGACTGGTGATAGAAGCAAGATCCGATGCTGTAAAGAACAATATTGCATAGGAACCTGGAATGTCAGGTCCATGAATCAAGGCAAATTGGAAGTGGTCAAACAAGAGATGGCAAGGGTGAACGTCGACATTCTAGGAATCAGCGAACTAAAATGGACTGGAATGGGTGAATTTAACTCAGATGACCATTATATCTACTACTGCGGGCAGGAATCCCTCAGAAGAAATGGAGTAGCCATCATGGTCAACAAAAGAGTCCGAAATGCAGTACTTGGATGCAATCTCAAAAACGACAGAATGATCTCTGTTCGTTTCCAAGGCAAACCATTCAATATCACAGTTATCCAAGTCTATGCCCCAACCAGTAATGCTGAAGAAGCTGAAGTTGAACGGTTTTATGAAGACCTACAAGACCTTTTAGAACTAACACCCAAAAAAGATGTCCTTTTCATTATAGGGGACTGGAATGCTAAAGTAGGAAGTCAAGAAACACCTGGAGTAACAGGCAAATTTGGCCTTGGAATGCGGAATGAAGCAGGGCAAAGACTAATAGAGTTTTGCCAAGAAAATGCACTGGTCATAGCAAACACCCTCTTCCAACAACACAAGAGAAGACTCTACACATGGACATCACCAGATGGTCAACACCAAAATCAGATTGATTCTATTCTTTGCAGCCAAAGATGGAGAAGCTCTATACAGTCAACAAAACAAGACCAGGAGGTGACTGTGGCTCAGATCATGAACTCCTTATTACCAAATTCAGACTCAAATTGAAGAAAGTAGGGAAAACTGCTAGACCATTCAGGTATGACCTGAATCAAATCCCTTATGATTATACAGTGGAAGTGAGAAATAGATTTAAGGGCCTATATATGTTAGATAGAGTGCCTGATAAACTATGGAATGAGGTTCGTGACATTGTTCAGGAGACAGGGATCAAGACTATCCCCATGGAAAATAAATGCAAAAAAGCAAAATGGCTGTTCTTACAAATATACTGTTAGTCAACTCTAAATGTGCATTTTAAATATATATATATATTTACATACACACATATGGCTTTTATTATCACTCAAATGTAAAAAAGGTTAGTATCTGAAAGTTTATTATTATGATGCACTCAATTATTTGACTAAAGAATAAAACAATATAAGTGAAATAAATTCAGAAAAGCACTGCTTAAATTTTCACACTTAATTTGAATTCAGTGCAATAAATTAAGAAAGACACTGCCTAAAATTTCATTTTTACTTTCAAAAAACTTTAGAGAAACAAAAATTTAAGAGCATTTACATAATATGTGAAGATTAGCTAATAAAAAAATAGTACACATCATATTCAATGGAAAGAATATTTAGAAACAGTTTATTTGAGGTAGAGAACAAAGAACACACATCCTCTCTACTATCATTTAATAATTATATAAGAGTTGGTCAAAACAAAACAAAACAAACGATAAGAAAAAAAAAAGGTAATATTTAACATTTGGAAAGGAGGATGTAATGGAATAATTATTCCAAGATGACACAATATCCTCAAAACCCAAAAATTTAGTAGAACTTTTTGAAAATTTCCACAACATTGTAAAAAGCAAAATCAATAAATAAAGGAAATTCCTCTACACCATCAAAAATTAATTTAAAAATGTAATGAAAAAGATTACACTTCAGAAGAGCAACAAAAACACAGGAATCAACTTAAATATACAAATATAGTTATGGGGATAGTTAATAAATTCTATAAATATGTGAAGATAATCAACTTAAATACACAAATATAGTTATGGGGAAAGTTAATAAATTCTATAAATATGTGAAGATATTCACAATAAGTGTATATATGCCAAATTGCTGATGTGAAAAACTTAAGAATGTAAAGAGATTAACTTTCCACAATGAAATTTCAATCTAATTTTAACAGATTTTGATGATAGTGGGGAACTAATAGAAAAAACACATTTTTATTAATACAAAAAACAAGGGCTTTGTAAGAAGGAAGAGCAAAATCAGATTCACCTACATATTAGACATTCTGGTAATTAAAATTTGTCACCAAACATTTGGAAATTAAACAGAGAAACTAGTTCTATTCTATGATCACCTACACTTCAATCCTGGTAGCAACTCCACATCATGATGTGGAGTTTATTATCTTTTATTTTTCCAAATGAGATTCTTCAGCTCTCTCAATAACCCAGTGAACAATATTTTATAAAATCCATTTATACTCAACTCAGCCTGAGTCAGCTTACATTGCTTAAAATTAAGAATCTTGATTAGCAAAATAACTAAGAATGAATCTTACAAATTGGCGGCGGCTGCGGCTAAGTCGCTTCAGTCGTGTCCGACTCTGTGCAACCCCATAGACGGCAGCCCACCAGGCTCCCTCGTCGCTGGGATTCTCCAGACAAGAACACTGGAGTGGGTTGCTATTTCCTTCTCCAAAGCATGAAAGTGGACAGTGAAAATTGAAAGCGAAGTTGCTCAGTCATGTCCAACTCTTAGTGACCCCATGGACTGTAGCCCACCAGGCTCCCCCATCCATAGGATTTTCCAGCCAAGAGTACTGGAATGGTCTGCCATTGGCTTCTCTGACAAATTGGCTAAAAGAGACAAAAAGTTAATAAAATAAAAATTTGAAAATAGCTATTAAACTTTAAATTTTGTGCAGCAAGTTCATTTATGTCTGTCACTTTCCAGTGTAATTAGTGTTAACCTGGGCTATATAATCCACAGCTTTATCCAAGCTTTAAATATATATACATATGGGTTTTATTTACAAAGCATCATACAACTNAAAAAGTTAATAAAATAAAAATTTGAAAATAGCTATTAAACTTTAAATTTTGTGCAGCAAGTTCATTTATGTCTGTCACTTTCCAGTGTAATTAGTGTTAACCTGGGCTATATAATCCACAGCTTTATCCAAGCTTTAAATATATATACATATGGGTTTTATTTACAAAGCATCATACAACTGATATATCTCTGAAATTTTATTTTTTACTTTGGAACCAAATAAAATATACCCTTAAATTTCAGAGTTGTATATTTTACACATCCTTTTTTGTCAACTGTATGGTGATACAGTATGGTTGTATCAAGATTAATTCAATTTTCCCTTCTTTCCTTGTTGATACTGAAACTATACCCTGTGATTTTATTTTGCTTTTTGTGTTTGTTTCTTTTTTAATTTGAGGTGGAGGAGGCAGAAAAATTAGTGCTGCCATAAACATTCTGGCACAGATGCCAGAGCCTTTCTAGAGCATTTATTTTCAGAAATGTACTTACTGCATCATGCCAATCAATGAGACAAAGCAAAGCATAGAAAGAAAAATTTGTACTCTCCTCCTACCCTTTCACTAATTGGTATGACTGTATACACAGTTTTTTTAGGAAGAGAAATATTAAATCTATTTTGTTCTTAATACAAGAATATGATCCATTTTTTAACCTGGATCAATATTTAATTGCTTAATATGCAAGCAAGTTGTATGTTAATAAGAATAATTATAATTTCACAATGATGGATTTTTCCACCAGGATTTGCTAATTCAGTTTATGGCCAACGCATGAAAAAAGCAACTATATTATATTACTGAAACACAGTAAATAGGAATTGATAGCTCTAGCATCTGCAATGGAATTTGCAGTCTGTCTTTGCTAAATGTTGTAAAGCCTTTCACTTCAACATTTTAAATGGTTTTTGTGCCATAAATGGTTATCAAAGATTTATCCAGCATGTATTCAGCCTCATAGATCTATACATTTAAATGAAGTTTGAGGGACCTCCAGCCCTTCCACGTGATCTTTTCCCTTCAAAGACTCCAAATATTGTTCACAGTTCTCCAGGCATATCTCTTACATGCTCACTTTTCTTTCATGATACAGTATCTTCCTTGTTTGTTTGTTTATTTATTTATTTTGGAGGGACTGGTTCATTATTTCAAAAAAATTTATCAATTTTCATTATCAAAACAATTACACTGTTGCTTTTTCTTTCTCCCAATCAGCCCCCCAACAGACCACACCAAAGAGAATACATTTTAAGCCAATTAAGCTATAGGATGCAGACATAACAGACCTCACTGAAACCTCATCAAAAAGTGGGAATTGAGTAGGGAAGAAACTTTATAAGATCAGCACACTGCCAACCCACAGACCATAAGGGCCTTTCAGAGCCAGTGGGGTGACCAGTGTGCCCCAACCCCAAATAACACAAAATTTAAAAACAATTTTTTAACGTAAGTCTCAAGACTTCTGTAGCACTAACCAATGCACATTGAGGTGGCACTTTTAGAGATAGCAGCTTCAGAACCAGAAAAGGGTGATGAGATGAGTTTCACATGGCTAAATCAGTGCCAAACATATTTTTTTTTCCTTTCTTTCAAGAAGACACCTTCCTCATTTTTAGTTTGTTTTTCTCTTCTAGATTCACTTCCATCTGGTAACTTTTCTAAGGCTGAGTGATGCTTAAGACAGGCTCACTCTAACCAATGCCCTTGATGGTGTTTCAGAACTGAACAATACCACCCAGCCCAGTGGTGTAGCCTCCTAGTATTCCAAAAGCCCTCACACCAGAGCTGCTGAGGGATGGGTGCTGTCCCTAAGCTTGTGTCCTGCTTTGTCCTCTGATCCTGGAACTAATGATTTGGGTACTGTAATTCTATGAAAACTTTCAAGAGATTGGCTCCATCAGTGCTTGTTCTAACCTCTTCCTTCAGGGTCAACACAAATTCAATGAGACTAGTGAAGGGAATTTAGTGTACCCTCTAGCAACTGGCTTTTTGAGTTATATGGAAATAACACAAACTTCCCTCCTCTTTCAGTCTCAGTTACAGCACGACTTTGTATTTATCACAGAAAGGTGTAGATGTGTTAGTTTCATTTCCTTGAAGCATCCTAGTACGTTTGCTAAAGTTTTTATTGTAATAAATTTATTACTTTGGTTGCTTGATTGGCTGTTAGATTATTTTAGTAAAAGATCTCACAACTATTTGACAATAGAGATGTTGACAGTGAATTCTTAATGGCTGTGATTGTGTAACTTCACATGACTATTTACTGTATAATAATTATGACACATAATCTCTAAACCATTAGGGTATATAAACATTTATTGATTGTAGGTTTTAGGAAAGATTCTCAGGCTTGTTTTTATATGAGAAGTTCTGCTAAAGTAATATTTCCAACTAAAAATTATCAGAAATATTGTGTTCAACTATAAGCCAACTTTCACTTTCATAGACTATTTCATTCTGAGAACACAAATGCATAAGTGGAAAATGGTAAATATAAACAGAGGCAAAACAGAAGTGTACCATTTGACAAATTAAACATGAATAATTTATCTACCCATCTGACTTGCTAACCACAAGTCTGAATAATTTTAAGAAAATATTCAGACTGAACAGAGAATTTTTACCAAGTTTCTTAAAAAAAAAAAAACAAAAAACTGCCATTGGCAAAGGGAAAGAGAGTAAGGAAAGAACAGAAAAAGAAAGGGAAGGAGAAGTTTCTGAGAAGAAAATAAGTGATATCATTAGTATTTGCAACACTTTATGGTTCTCATCTTCCTCTGCATTTCATTGTTCTGTAGTTTCCTTCCTTTTTAAACTTTGATTCAGTTTATCATGTTAATTTCGATCTGATTTCTATGTTTCTACGTAGTTCAACTATAAAATCTTATGTCATGAAAATAACTTTAGTTAGTTTGTTGCTTGTAGCTAATTACTTCTGAGTCTAAAATGTCCCTTTAAGGTTATATCTTCTGGCTTTAATATTTACTTGATAGTAATCATTCAATGCATATCTTCTTCATTATTTGTACCTGTAATAAATACTGTTCACTTTTTCCATGCCAATAAGTTCAAAATTTTCCTAAAGTGATAAATGTGTATCCATAAATACATAAATGTATATCCATACATAAATACATAAAAAGCTGTCAGCTTATTTCATCAACAAAAATTTGGCCTCGCTGTTCTTCCTGACTACAATGGATGGTATATTTTAGCAATAGCTATGACGCTTTTCCCTATACGTTGCAAAAGTGAGCTAAAGTCTCATATCTTTTTTATTGAATCATGAGGCATCATAAGAAATTAAAAATAATCATTCACCAGCATGAAGTTTGCTATTTACCTCTTGCGAAATAGATTTGTTCTCAAATACACATAGGATTATTTTTTCTGGGATGCAAATTTATAGATATGTCTTATAAAAATAAAATTTCAACTATGAAGTTAGTAAGGGACATTGGAATTATCAAGTATTTACAATTTCTATAAAAATTTGAATTTAATTATACTAATGATGCTAATATGATTTAAATATAATTACACTTACATGACCTTAAATTTCTGCATGACTAGCCTATTTAATCAACAGAATCTGCAGTTGCATTAGAATATTTAATTCATTCTTTGTGATTATTATAATTTGCTATAAATGTAATGGAAGAAAAGAAATGAAACATATTTCAAAACCAAACTTCATTAATGTATCTTCTCAATTCTCGTAGATTCCTCTTCCTATTTCAATAAAAAGACATTTGCATATTATTGCAAATGTTGGTTGACTCTTCCATTCAAAAACCTATTCTGCATTTTATTTACACTGGATTCAATAAGATCTTACATGGATTCTGTGACTAGTTAAGAAGAATAAATGAAAGAAGTAGTGTAAATATCGATAACCCCTCATTCTCACAACTTATTCTCTTTTTCTGAGACATCATTAAAGAATGGCTTCTGCCAATATGTAATTTTATGTATAAAACTCAGAGGACAAAAAGTTAATGTAGGAATCAGACTCACTGACCATATGAATTGAGAAAAATTCAATGGACTTCCCGAGTATATTATCTCAAACTGATACATCAAAGACAATCATGGAGAAAGTCAAATTTAAAAGTTATGTGAGAGTTGGACCATGAAGAAAG
>SJYX01018991.1:428725-447283 GCA_006410675.1 Oreotragus oreotragus | reverse complement strand
CGCCGCCGCCGCCGTGGGTGCCGGAGAGCGCGGCTGCACGCAGGCGGCGCCCGCGCCTCGGCTCCCCGGCCGGCCCGCGCGCCCGTCCGCCGGGGCCGCCTCCCGCCTCCCGTCGCTGCCAGCGCACCATCGGCTGCACCGCTGCTCGTCTTCCCGGTAGGTGTCCTAGCTGCGGAGGGGACACCCGGAGCCGCACGACGGTGCCCGCACCGCGGCCCGGGGGCATTGTGCGCGGCCGGAGGGCCGAGGACCCTCAGGGACGCGCGGCCGGGCAGCCCGGCTTTGGGCCCCCGAGGCATCGTAGCCTTGCGGGGGTTCCCCTGGCTGGAGAGCGGGAGGTGGCGGTGACAATCCCGCCCCGCGGCCGTGGTGGGAGGGGGCTTCTGGGTCACGGTCCGGGAGGTCTCCCCGCCCTCCCCTCCCCCTCGTGGTGGGGAATTCCGGGCGCCCGGCTCTCCCGCCCGCATGCTCCCCGCGCCCCGGCTGCTAGGTTGGAAGCTGGGGCAGGGACAGGGACTGATGTAATTGTCGGCGGAGAACCGAACCCGCGCGCCCGCGCTCGCTCCAGCTAACGCCTACGCCGCACCTTTCTGGGAAGCTGGGGAGCCGAGAGGAGCGGCTGGGAAGTTGTGCATTGGGTTTTATTGTGCGCGTGCACTGCGGACTGCCCTCTCGGGGCACCCCTGCCCACCCGCTGCTGGCGCTCCTGCAGCCTTCTCTGCAGCCTTCGTTCACACCCCCGGCCGGGCCCGAGCCTGCCTTCCCTGGTTCAGACCGGGACAGGGTTTGCATTGCAGTCAAGACGTGCTTCCCCTGCCTCCAGCCGGGAGCTGCCCGCAAAACGCGTGGCCGGAGATGCTGGGGAGGAAGGGATGGGAGACCTGGGGATGAAGCCGGGGAGAAGTAATGACACCAGCACATTTTTTTTTTTTAAAGCCTCTGCTGAATACAGATATATCTGCATGACATCTTTTGAGCTGTTTTTGAAAGTTATGGCCAGATACTGATTTTGTAGCAGTTCTGTTATATACCTGAAGGTAGCTTAAACATAGAGACTTAAAGCTGGGGAAAGCATTACATAATGGACGTGAAGCAATTGACACGAAACTAAGTGAACCCACAGGGCTGCCAGATTATTTCTTTCTCCCGGATGCAAAGTCCTAGAGGATTTTTCTCTCTACGAATTTCCATTTTTAAATCGCTGGACTAGTTTTAGTAAATTGTGATCCCCCCCCCCTCCCCGCCCAATACCAATTTTTTTTTCTTGATTATCTTTTCTTAAATTTAAAAATTGTGTGCTAACGGATAGTTGTATTTCACAAATATGGTCTCTCTCCAAAAGTAAAATAATATAATAGGCCATCTTAATATCATTAACTTTATTTTCCTCTTGGTAGTATTTTTCCCCCCTCCCTCCTCCCTTTTTTGTTTTTTGGAAGCATTTCTACAGTTTTAGGTACTGCGACCTCGCAATGTTGATATTCCTATCCAGTGCTACAGCATTGCAGATACAAAGACTAATAATAAATGAAACAGAAGACCTCGCAGTAACTCAGAATGAGCAGAGTTCCCAAGGTCGAAGGGAAGCTGCAGTGTAACTGGGCTATAATCACCTATAGAGAATATGTATGCATAGCCCTCCTTTAGTTATAAGAAAGGCCCTGATAGGTGGACTATTATTCCTATCATTCTTTTACCCAGAATGTCATGTGTTTTCCCCTAAAAATAATGTGTGTTTTTTTTTCTCCAAGTAGAAACACAGCATTTTGAAATTAAAATCTTTGCTTTTAGAAAGCCTAAAAAATCCAGGGTTTGCCCATATTTTCAGTTTTGATGTTGATAGCTCAATTATACAATCAGTGGATGAATTCCTTTTGGGACATCTTAGTTTCAGATTATGATGATTTATCAGTTGTCCCTTGGCTATAGTAAAATGTGATTCTGTTAGACTTTTACAGAATTGCTTAAAATAAGTTTTCTTGTCCTTAGATTGCTTTAACCTTGTGTTAGTTAACTTTATTCCAAGAAGAAAGGTAAAGTCCTTCCAAGATGAAATGTTTGTTATTGGATATCTGTAGCATTGTTGAAGAATTATATAGAATTATACATAATTCTATAGTTAGGTTAATGCATAAGTAGATAGAAGTTTGTGGTCCTTTATGGAAGGATAAAGCACAAATTCTCAAAAGAGGATTTTTTTTTGTTGTTGTTTAACTGCAGAGCTTAAGCAATAATTATAATACCTTTTTTTAGTTTGTTTTTGATTTTGAGAAAAGGTCACATCCCTGTTGATGCGTGAGACTTTTTTTCCTCACTCAACATTATGTCACTATGATTCGTCTATGTTGTATGTAGCTGTAGTTCATTGACTTACACTGCTGTACAATATTCCATCATGTATCTGTAACAAAAAGTTTCCCTGCTCTCCTACCAAGAGCCCTTTTTTTTTTCTTTTTAAGGAAGATTGCAGAATGCTACTTTGCTCAGTCATATTTCCTGGGGCACATGGGCAAGTGTTTCCCTTGGGTGAATACCAAGGTATAGAATTGTTGATTGTGTAGGATGTGTGAATAGTCAACTTATAGAAATTGCCAAATTATTTTTGAAAATTGTACTAACTTACAGAAGCCAGGGAAACAAGCAAACACAAATAATCAAATACAAACAAGCATACATCTGTGTGTGTGTGTTAAATTGCTTTCCCTTGGCATAGTGATTTGGAGAACATCTTGCTGGTAGTTCCAAAAGCAGTTGAGTGACAATGTGGCAACATCTTTAAGACAGAAAGAGAGAAGAAAGACCTACCAAGAAAAAAACCTTGTTGCTTACCAATAAAGTCAGAAGTTATCAAAAAAGAAGCTCATAAGAGAATAAAGGACTGCTGCTGCTGCTAAGTCACTTCAGTCGTGCCCGACTCTGTGTGACCCCATAGACGGCAGCCCACCAGGCTCCCCCAATCCCTGGGATTCTCCAGGCAAGAATACTGGAGTGGGTTGCCATTTCCTTCTCCAATGCATGAAAGAGAAAAGTGAAAGTGAAGTCGCTCAGTCTGTCTGACTGTTAGCGACCCCATGGACTGCAGCCCACCAGGCTCCTCCGTCCATTGGATTTTCCAGGCAAGAGTACTGGGGTGGGGTGCCATTGCCTTCCCCGGAATAAAGGACTATAAACCTCTATTATTCAGGAATGATTATCCACATCCCCTGCTTCAGCTATACATTCCTTACATCCCCTGAATAGATATATTCAGTGATTTGAAATTCAGAATGAACTTAGTAGCTTTGATCAATAAAATGAACTAAAGTTAATTTTAGGGATAACTGACATGATGTATGTTACTTCTGATACTGACATGATGTTAGTTACTGAACTCGGTGGTCTGCCCTTCTGGTGTTGTTCTGAGTCTCCATGAGCTTTGGGGGTAGTTTTGTATCCATTCCTGGGCTTCCCAGGTAGTGCTAGTGGTAAACAACCTGTCTGCCAATGTAGGGAAACCAAGAGATGCGGGTTCAATTCCTGGGTAGGGAAGATCTCCAGGAGGAGGACATGGCAACCTACTCCAGTATTCTTGCCTGGAGAATCCCCTGGACAGAGGAGCCTGACAGACTATGGTCCAGAGGTTCACAAAGAGTTGAATATGACTGAAGCTACTTAGCACACACGCACACTATGTCCATCCATTTGATTGCCAAACCCTTGGCTGGTCACTCCTATGGGTCTCATGTGGTACCGCATGTTCTTCTTCATTCAGCCTGCGTTTACTGAACACCGAGTATGTGCCAGATGCCTTGTTAGGTGCTGGGTCAAAAACATGCCCGCCCTTAAGGATCTATTCGAAACAGCATCTACCATAAACAAATCACTGTTGAATATGTATGCATGTGTGTGGGGTGGATCTGGCTTTGGTTTTAGAATTTGCATGAAGTGTCTATTTTTTCTTTTGTTCCCTAAACTTTTTCCAGATTTATGTTTAGACCTCCTTGAGTTGAGAGTGCTTTGGGGGAAAAAATGCAGTTCTTGCAAAGAACAGTTACTTTAAATACAGTTTTATCGATTTCTTAAAAACAGAAGCTTTGAAAGGACTTATTCATGGTTAAGTCCTATTGTCATGAAGACACATGTTATCAAGTAGGAGAAAGACACAGATCAGGGAAGGAATAGTTGGGTGGTTGAATTCAGATTTTTGGGGAATGGAACATGACAGTGTTGAATTGATTTTTAAAGAGAAAAATAGAAAATAGGCAAAGATGAATGGTTATTAAGAGATCCAACTTGGGTATTACAGGAATCTCAAGAGTATATTAAATCTTGATGGTTTCAAGATGAAGTTCCTGGTGGATTATGTGAAATGTTTTCTTGTAAGTGGGTATTCACTTACGTTTTGTTTGTATGAATGTAGTTTTTCTTAAAATATAGTATAAAACAAATGCTGCTGCTGCTGCTGCTAAGTCGCTTCAGTCGTGTCCGACTCTGTGCGACCCCATAGATGGCAGCCCACCAGGCTCCCCCGTCCCTGGGATTCTCCAGGCAAGAACACTGGAGTGGGGTGCCATTTCCTTCTCCAATGCATGAAACTGATAAATGAAAGTGAAGTTGCTCAGTCGTGTCCGATTCCTAGCGACCCCATGGACTGTAGCCCACCAGGCTCCTCCGTCCATGGGATTTTCCAGGCAAGAGTACTGGAGTGGGATGCCATAAATATCTATAAAAGGATAATGTTAATAGAGTGATGAATTACGAGAAGCAGAAATGTTGTAAGACTCTTTCTTGCAGTGGTTTTGCAGACTACTTGAAAGTAAAAACTATCCCAGGTGAGAGAATTCCAATGGATAGGGCCAGTGTCTCAGAAAATCTATATAGTAAGTTGAAAAAGGACAGAGCCACTCCAAGGAGGCCACTCCAACCAGTTTGATATCCAAGACTAAGGGATGACTGGGCTAGAGAAACATTAAGTGTGTTACTTAACCCATAAAATAAGCTTAAGTAAATAAAAACTAAGCTTAAGTACATAAAAATAAGTTTATATAGGTAAAAATAATTAAGTAAAATATTAGCAGATTATCATTTAATATAATATCATTTAATATCACCAGCATTATGAGACTGAGTACAAAGAATTCATGATTAATATACAAAAGTTTATCTTCTCCTTTAGAGATGATGGATTGTATGTTTTTCTATTCAATAAAACCTAGAGGTCAAATCATAAAATATGTGAAGAAGGTACCCAGACACTGAAAATACTTATATTTGCTTGATGTGCTGATTCTTGAATGACGTTTATATTAGATAAGGTGTTAGAGGGCTTCCCTGTTGACTCAGTAACAATTCGCCTGCAATGCTGGAGACCTGGGTTCGATCCCTGGGTCAGGAAGATTCCTTGGAGAAGGAAATGGCAACCCACTCCAGTATTCTTGCCTGAGAAATCCCATGGACAGGGGAGCCTCACGGGCTACAGTCCATAGGGTTGCAAAGAGTCACACACAATTGAGCAACACACACAAGGTGTTAGAGGGGTTCAGTTCTGTTCGGTTCAGTCCAGTCACTCAGTCATGTCCGACTCTGCGACCGCATGGACTGCAGCACGGCAAGCCTCCCTATCCTTCACCAACTCTCGGAGTTTACTCAAACTCCTGTCCATTGAGTCGGTGATGCCGTTCAACCTTCTCATCCTCTGTCGTCTCCTTCTCCTATCCTCAATCTTTCCCAGCATCAGGGTCTTCTCAAATGAGTCAGCTCTTCACATCAGGTGGCCAAAATATTGGAGTTTCAGCTTCAACATCAGTTCTTCCAGTGAATATTTAGGACTGTATTCTTTAGGATGGGCTGGTTGGATCTCCTTGTGGTCCAAGGGACTCTCAAGAGTCTTCTCCAACACCACAGTTCAAAAGCATCAATTCTTCAGTGCTCAGCTTTCTTTATGGTCCAACTCTCACATCCATACATGACCACTGGAAGAACCATAGCCTTGACTAGATGGACCTTTGTTGGCAAAGTAATGTCTCTGCTTAATGCTGTCTAGGTTGGTCATAACTTTCCCTCCAAGGAGTAAACGTCTTTTAATTTCATGGCTGCAGTCACCATCTGCAGTGATTTTGGAGCCCTCCAAAATAAAGTCTGCCACTGTTTCCCCATCTATTTGCCAGGAAGAGAGAAGGGTTTAAAAAATCTTTTATTCCAATTCCAACCTCTCCCATTTTACAAGTGGAAAAAATGAGGCCCTGAGACTTGCCCAGTGAGCTGCCAGCTCCATTAGAAGATAGTGTGCCAAATAATTTACTTCTGTTGGTGGTAACAGGAACCCTAAATTATGGTAGGTGAATAACAAGATGAATCAATAGCAACATCTTCAGTGGATTTTAAGCTTTCTTTCTGTCATTTTCTTTGAGTGGTTGGTATAGGAAGTGAAATTGAACATTTATCCTAAAGTTTTTCTTAGATTTTTAGAGAAAAGTCTTCATTTTTGAGGGTGTGATGAGGGATTAAATAAATATCATTATTTAAAAATTTCTGGTTTGCTATGTTGATACCCATAGCTTTGTCTTTTAACTCAATGGACGGGAAAGGATAGGGGAAGTTAAATTACCTTGTGCTTCTCTCTTTTCCTTTGTCATTCTCTTTCCATAAGCTAATATGAGACAAAATTGAAGTGTAGAGGGAATTGTTAGGAACAGGACATCAGCTCTTACTCTTTTACCTTGTATCTTATTGAGGCAATTCTTACTATAACTCTTGAGACAGACCTATCCACCATTTGAAAAGCGTGGAAGTAGAAGGGAGAACAACAGCAGTATATTTTTAGAATCTTTTTTTTAAAAAAAGTCAAATCTAAAATAAACATGGCCTCAATTTCCAGCAATAGCTTTATTTCACAGCTCCTAAACCAGTACTTAAGTTTTATCATAAATTTGAGGTTACCTTGGTATATTTTTATACATAATACAATGTTGCTACCAGTAACACACTATGATCAGCTACTAAAGTTTAAAGAATAAAGTATCTAAAGGAACATTGCAATTAAAATTTTTTTGTTACATGTCATCTCTGGAGATAAAGAGGAAAGTCTGATTTATTTTAAATTAAGATAACATTTTTGCTTTTTGTTTGTCTCTAGCAGCTAGACAAGCTCTTGCATATTCACACACCATCAGGCAACAATCTGAACAGTTTTTGTGGTATAATTTCCCTAAAATAGAAAAAGTAGCGCAATTTGAATGGCATGTTGATTATGAAAAGCCATTAATGAAATTCTTTTTGATCTCAATAAACTTCAAATTGAGCAAGAACTATAAAAAGAGTGTGATCTCCAAGGTAGGTCAAGCAAATGGAAACTGTAGGAAGAAAGCAGGGAAAAGAAGAGATCAAATTCTATAGAAACTCAGTAAAATGGAACAGAAAGGTCATGGAAGGAAGTAGGTGGATATATTATATCCCAGCTTGTCTTCCAGTTTTATTTTTTAAAATGCCAACAGAAGATTTATATAAACATGTAAATCTAAAGAAATGGTCTGTAGATGATGGGCTTCCCTGATCGCTCAGTTGGTAGAGAATCTGCCTGCAATGCAGGAGACCTGGTTCAATTCCTGGGTCGGGAAGATCCGCTGGAGAAGGGATAGACCACCCACTCCAGTATTCTTGGGCTTGCCTTGTGGCTCAGCTGATAAAGAATCTGCCTGCAATGTGGGAGACGTTGGTTTAATCCCTGGGTTGTGAAGAGTCCCCTGAAGAAGGGAAAGGCTACCCACTCCAGTATTTGGCTGGGAAGATCCCCTGGAGAAGGGAAAGGTACCTACTCCAGTATTCTGGCCTGGAGAATTCCATGGACTGTATAGTCCATGGGGTCGCAAAGAGTCAGACACAACTGAGCGACTTTCACTTCAATTCACTTCATTGTAGGAGATGTCTGTTTCTACACTTAAAAAGAAGTTTTTAAACATCTTAAAGACAAAAAAAGAAGGCATAAGATGGACATTGATAAATTCATTTCATTTAAGAAAAGGTAGTATGTATAAGGGAAAAGAGAAAACATCATCACACCAGGAAGAAACTAGGGTTTACTTCTTAATATCCAAAGAGCTCCTATGTATCAATGAGAAAAATGACTGTTACTCTAATAGAAAAGGGGGCAAAGGAAATGAAGAAACAGTTCACAGAAAAGGAATTACTAGTGGCACTTACAAATATAAAATTATGTTCAACTCATTCGAGAAATGCATTTGAAACTATTTAACCTGTTAAATTGGCAAAGATCTTAATGTTTGTTAATTCCTTGGGCGTGGCAGGGCTTCACAGAAACTGACAGGCTCATACATTGTTCGTAGGGGTACAAAATGGTATGGCGTCTGTGGATAGCAATTTGTCAATATTGCCAAAATTAAGAAGCCACCTGTCTTCTCATCCCAGGAAATCTAAGAAATTTTGCTACAGATGTATTTGTACATTGCACAGTGAATTTCACCAAGACATCCACTGTGGCATTGTCTGTAACAAGAAACAAAGATTTAGAGAGCAAGAGATCCATCAACACGGGATTGGTTAAATAGGGAGCAGAAACAAGACTAGGTAGCTGTTATAAAGCTGATGTGGAATGATCCGTATTTGTGGAGTGGTTCTGTATTTGCTGACGTGGAATGATCTCTAAGATGGAAGAAGGGAACAAATCAAGGTGCAGAGCAGTTTGTAGTCACTGATGTTAAATCTGTGCTTCTGTTTGTGACTCTGGACTACCCCTTGAAGGTGACACAATGAACTAGTAACAGTGATTAGCTCCGAGGAAGAGAACTGGGTGTTTGGGGTGGGAATGAGAAGGACACTTATTTAGCATACTGTTTAAGTGTACCTCCACTACTATTTGAACTCTTAAACATCTGCACATATTATGTATTCAAGCCGAGATAATTTTTAAATTTCTTGAGGATCCCTTGTGTTGATCAAGAATGTTGAGTAGTTGTAACCAGTGGCGTTCCTTTGCAACTTTGGGTCCTATTCTGTGTTGATCTAGGAACATGATAGTTCTCATAAAGACTCACCCTCACTACCCTCCTGACAGGCAAAAGTTCAAAGAGGAGGGAAACTGGCAACGGTTGCCCTTTGGGACAGAGTTGGCACGACCTTGGTTCTCTGCAGTTGCCCTGCCCTTGCCACTGTGGCCTAGCTAACAGGTCTTCCTGGAAAGGAGCCTCAAGGGAGTTGGTTAGGACCAGGGTGCAGATGAGAGTTCATGGGGAACAGACATCAAAGAAGGTGGTGGCAGAAGCCTGAGGCTGGAAGAACACAGAAGGAGAGATGGTAGTCATGGCATCCTAACTTTATAAGATGCAGCTGACATGATAAAGTGGAGGGGAAGTCATTTTATAGGTCACAGGCTTGAGGTCCTCTGCTACCCTTGAGGTTTGGTATGGTGTCCAGGAATGTGCATTTTTTAAAAAGTGCCCATTCTGGGAATCACTGTCTCTTCTACCTTCCTTGTTTTATAGCCAAGACGATTCCCTTCATCCCTTGAAAAAACCATTTCATGGAATATTTTTCTAATGACTTCTGAAACCATTTATGATATTCTACTCTTAAACTCATGCTTTCATAGGGTGATGGTTTCATCTTGTCTTTACCCCCCTAATGCCCACAAAGGGTATCTAATACTAAGTTATAGAATAGTAAGAAGGAGAAAGCTGAGGAAACAGTTGAATGGTTAGTGGGTCATAACTTTGGGAAGAGTAATTATGTGCTGATATGGCTTTTAAAAGCAATAATGTGAATAACTATGAGTTATACTAAAGAAAAGGAAAAACTTGGTAACTACCAGAGGTGTTACACTGCAAAATAATTTTCCTTAAAAGGAATAAAAATAGTTTTAATTATCATCATTAATACATATTTATGCAAAGTTAATAGACATAGCCTTCATTTGGAATTGGTCATTTTAAATCAGGAATGCCACTCGCCAAATATACAGTGGGGCAATGTTACATCAGTCTCTTTCTTTTAACCTTTAGAAGTTAGGATTAAGTATGTATCCTGATAAATGAATCAGCTAAATTCATGCCTTACCTTTCTCTTTGGAAGTTCTGATAGTTTAGTAGCTATGGGCTTTTTCAGGTTTGTTTAGAAACGAAGATGAGTAGGCAGCAGCCTCGAAGTGGCGTACTGGGAGAAGAGTTGGGTGTCAGAGGGGACTTGAAGAGCAGAGAATGATAGAGGTGAGTGGGGAGAGGTCGGAGAGGCTCTCACAGACGAGGAGGCACTGGCCAGCTCTTCGGGGCATGTGTGTCAGTATCTCACAGATTCCTTACGTAACTTTCCTTGACTCTTGAAATTTCAGGATGCATTTGATCCTTAATCTGTGTACCTCATGTGTCTGATTCCCAGTGGGAGTTTAGGAGCAGGTTTAATTTGACGTGGATGAACATTTACATTTCTATAAGAGATTCAGTAGCATATGTTAAATAAAATACACGTAAACATGGTATTGTGCTTCTTCTTGCCAGACATTTAACTCCCCCCGCCCCCCGCCCCGCCTTAATGTATTGCTCTTTGAAAATGGCCTGCTATCTTCTGTTGCTTTTTACCACAGTACCCACTTTGGAGAAGCAGTGTATGTTTGACAGGAAGAGCCCTGGAGGAGGTATTAATATCATGGATACCCAAGTTCTGTTCCCAGCTTCTCTGCTTGTTAAGCATCTGATCCTGGGCCAGTAACACCTGGGAGCTTCATCTGATAAATGACAGCAAAACATTGGTTATTGGAGTGGCCATATTTCCAATTAGTACATGAAAACACTTGGAGAACTATTAAGTCTTATGAAGACAGAAAGTACAATTATTAATCATACCTTAATTTCCCATTTGCCTAAAATCCAAATAACCAGAAGACCAAAATAACTACAGTTTTTCCCTAGACTTGTCCAGTGATAACTGATTTAATGCCAACCTGCCCTGTGTCCCTGTAAATTCAGAGGTGATTTGGAAATCAAATACCAGCTACAATTTTATTCAGCAGGTTTTNTTTTTTTTTTTGGCTGTACTGGGTCTTCGATGCTGCGAAGGCTTTCCTCTAGTTGTGGGGTGCAGGCTTCGCTATGCAGTGGCTTCTCTTGTTGAATAACAGGGACTCTAGGAAAGAAGGCTTAAGTAGCTGTGTGCATGGGATTCGTTGGCCCAGGGGTGTGTGGAATCTTCCTGCACCAGAGATTGAACCTGCGTGTCCTGCACTGGCAGGCAGATTCTTTTTTTGTTGTTGTTTTAGAGCTTCCATTTTACTTTATTTTACTTTACAGTACTCTATTGGTTTTGGCATACATTGACATGAATCTGCCACAGGTGAACACGAACTCCCAAACGTGAACCCCACTCCCACCTCCCACCCCACATCATCCCTCTGGATCATCCCCATACACCAGCCCCAAGCATCCTGCATCCTGGCAGGCAGATTCTTAACCACTGGACCATCAGGAAAGTCCTCCCTACAAGTGTACATTCTTGTTTTCCTCTTTAATACGGAAGACTTTGGCTGTGGGGCTGCATGAATTGCTCCTTTATCAAATAACCCTAGAAATCTTCTTCTACTTTGACTTTGAACTGACTGCCTCCACTCCTCCCCCAAATCTTTGCTTTCTCCTTCCATTAACAGTCAGCTTTCTGATACCTGTGCGTGCTGTCCTTCCAGGAGATGAGTCTGTCTTCTGACATATGGGAAATGCTGAAGTAATTTTTTTTTTTTTAGCCACATCTTTGAAGTAGTAAGTAGGGAATGTTTTTTACCCCCTATTTTTTCCAAAGTTGTTTTTCTTTCGCTCAGGGGTTCATTTTACAGATAGAGCAAGATAGTTAAGATGGCATGAAGTCTCTCCCAGTGCTAGTTAGATCTGGATACTAGACTTTGATTTTAGATTACGGAAGGGTTTATAGTTGCTGTGACTATTGGCAATGAGTTATCATTGTCACCTTCTCTAATCTTAACAGGATGGTTAATTTATTTGACAAAGTATTTGTGCTTAGAAAGCAGAAAAGGTCCCTGCTCTCCTAGAACTGACATGATAATAGAGACAGTCAGTAAAAGTACATTGCTGTTTTAAATGGCATTAAGAACTATAAGGAGAAGGAAATGGCACCCCACTCCAGTGTTCTTGCCTGGAGGATCCCAGGGACGAGGGAGCCTGGTGGGCTGCCGTCTGTGGGGTCGCACAGAGTCGGACACGACTGAAGCGACTTAGCAGCAGCTGCAAGAACTATAAGGACAATACCAGTGACCAGTGGGGCAAGAGCATTTGGTGGTGGTGGTGGGTGTATTAGTTCCCTAGGGCTGCCATAACAAAGCACCGTGAATTGGCGGCTTTGAAACAATAGAGGTACTTTTTCTCAGTGCTGGAGGCTAAACGTCCAGAATCAAGATGGCTCCTTCCTTGCCTCTTCCACCTTCTGGCAGCCCCAGGAGTGCCTTGGTTTGTGTTAGTAAGCATTCCTTGCTTACTAAGTATAACCAGTCTCTGCCTCCTTCTTTACGTGGCCTTCTTTGTGTCTCTGTCTCTGTGTGTCTCTCCTTTACATAAGGACACCAGTCATAATTGATTAAGAGTCACCCGTACACTTGTAAGACCTCATCTTAATTAACTACCTTTCTACAACCCTTTTAACAATTAAGGCCACGTTCTTAGGTGTTGGGGGGTTAGGACTTGAGTGTATTTCTTTTGCGGAGATGATTCAGCCCTAAACAGTGGCATCCTTGGGTGGACTGACCAAGCAAAGCCCTGCTAGGTGGTAACATTTGAGCTAAGCCTGAATGATGGGAAGGGTCAGACTGTGGAAAAGTCTAGGGCAGATCCTTTCGTGGTAGAGGAAACAGCAAGTGCAAGGACCTGGGGAATGAGCCTGTTGGAGGGGAAGGTATGTACATTAGGTTTTACACTCCTAAAGGAGCAAAAAATGTCTGGTTTGGGGAGGCTACTTTTACGACAAAGGAATTTTGCTTTTGAGCACTTTTGGATATTTTTACTTTTGGTCAGGCAAAGACTTAAAACAGTTTTTCTTAAAAAAAATTAACTGCTGAGAAATCAGGCCTTCCAGCAGTAGCTAATCGCATATTAAGAATTTTGTTGATTAGAAGTTCACTCTGCATTTTAATAGTATAATTCTCCATTACAATATTTGAGTTTATTAACCTAAAAGCTTTAAGTATTGCAACATCTGAGAATTAAGCGGACTTTGTGATAGTGGAGATTATTTTCTAGTGATAGAAAATTAATTAAGGCTAAATATTCTCTAAAAACCTGACATCATAAATTAAATTGTCATTTTCAGCAAGACTGTAACATTATTATGGTTATCCAATGTGACACCTATGCTAAGTAGCATTAGTGTGATTTTTGGTACATATTTATGAAAATTCTTAGTTTTTGTTGAACTTAAAAATAGATACAGAATCTAGAAAAATCTATATGGAAATGTAAATTTCCCAAGACACTCAAGAAAATTCCACATGGGTTGATAATACCATTAAGCATTCAAAAGTAGGATAAAGTAACTTAAAATATTGTAATATTTAATGCAGTGTTGACATTATGAAGTATGCATCATTACATTTTATATGTGTACTTTTAGCCAGAACTTGGGGCTTCCCTGGTGGCTCAGATGGTAAAGAATCCGCCTGCAAAGCAGAAGACCTGGGTTCAGTCCCTAGGTTGGGAAGATCCCCTGGAGAAGGGAATGGCAACCCCCTCCAATATTCTTGCCTGGAGAATCCCTTGAACAGAGGAGCCTGGTGGGATGCAATCCATGGGGTCGCAAAAAGTCAGACATGACTGAGCGGCTAAAGACTTACTCTTCACTTGGTGTAGTTAATACAGATATATTTGTTTATATTATAGGAAAAATATATTACTTATGGATAACAAGTTTCTATAAAAAGTTCTAAATGAGTTTTAAAATGCTTATGTAAAATTAGATTTTTATGGTGAATGACTATTTAGATAAAGTTCAGGATTATAAGTCTAGACTGGAGTGAAGACCACCTGGGTTTAAATCCCAGCTTTGTTTTGTGCAGCTGTGTGACTTTGAATAAATCATGCAATTTTGAATAAATTGTGTGATTTTGAATAAATCATTTAACCCTTCTCTGCCCTAGTTAACTCATTTGTAGAAGGGGAAATATAAAAATAATACCTAACTCAAAGCATTGTTGCTGCTGCTGCTGCTAAGTCGCTTCAGTCGTGTCCGACTCTTTGCGACCCCAGAGACGGCAGCCCACCAGGCTCCCCTGACCCTGGGATTCTCCAGGCAAGAACACTGGAGTGAGGTGCCATTGCCTTCTCCAATGCATGAAAGTGAAAAGTGAAAGTGAAGTCGCTCAGTCGTATCCGACTCTTCGCGACCCCATGGACTGTAGCCTACCAGGCTCCTTCTCTGCCCATGGGATTTTCCAGGCAAGAGTACTGGAGTGGGGTGCCATTGCCTTCTCCAAAGCATTATTGAGAGGATACAATTAATGCATACACATTTCCTAGAAAGGGCACATATAAGTGCTGTGTGTTAGCTGTTATTATTTTTAGCATGTTAATTGAAAATTAGATATATTAATATTCATTAATTAGAAAACTCATTGTAAAAAATGTAAATATAGTCAGTGTCTCTTATGCCTTCTTATACATCAAAAGTTAATTTGAGAGAGATAAGAAAATTGTCAACAGAATTTGCAAGGCTCTGTTAAAATGTTAATAATGTTGAAAGTATTTTATATGCTTACTCATTTAGTTACTTATAGCAATGACTATGTTCAAGAGACTTTGTTAAGTCTTAAGGGAGAAGGAAAGATGATTAAGCTGTTGATCCTACTTTCAAGAACCTGCCTATCCAATGGGGGAGATAAGACATAATTTAGTATGACATGAAATGTAATGAGCTAAGTGTCATGCCGAGAATGTGATTTCGTACTATGAGTATCTCTGGAGGCTGGGAAGCTTCTGAGGAGGTATTGTGGATAAAAGGAGCCTGGACAAAAATGTAGGAACGATGACATCATTAAGGGATGGGAAGAATAGGAAAAGTCAAGTAGGGAAGGAGTAGTTTGGTAAGTAGGCAGAAGACCAAGACTCGGGTCCCTAAGTCAAGAGAGGGAAGAATTCCTAGGAAGAGAAATGGACTGTCACAAATACTATAGAAAATTTATTTAAGGAGAGTGAAAATTGAAGGAAAATCATGAAAAACATTCCCTCCTCATCTTCCTTGGGGCCAGAGAGATTTTGTTGGGGATTCATCGGCTTTTCTTGACAAAATATTATGAAATAGCAGAATTTCTAGGACATGACATATGACTGAAAAAACATCACATCAGTTAAGGTATAGTCTGATGTGATTCAAACATTGTGAAATTTCTGGGAGGTTCTAATTTCTAACTCCTTAAAGAATACTTTTAAGATTACCTACCAATCATAAATCCCTTATGATTATACAGTGGAAGTGAGAAATAGATTTAAGGGCCTAGATCTGATAGACAGAGCCTGATGAACTATGGAATGAGGTTCCTGACATTGAACAGGAGACAGGGATCAAGACCATCCCCATGGAAAAGAAATACAAAAAAGCAAAATGGCTGTCTGGAGAAGCCTTACAAATAGCACTGAAAAGAAGAGAGGCGAAAAGCAAAGGAGAAAAGAAAAGATATAAGCATCTGAATGCAGAGTTCCAAAAAATAGCAAGAAGAGATAAGAAAGCCTTCTTCAGCAATCAATGCAAAGAGATAGAGGAAAACAACAGAATGGGAAAGACTAGAGATCTCTTCAAGAACATCAGAGATACCAAGGGAACATTTCATGCAAAGATGGGCTCGATAAAGGATAGAAATGGTATGGACCTAACAGAAGCAGAAGATATTAAGAAGAGGTGGCAAGAATACACAGAAGAACTGTACAGAAAAGATCTTCACGACCCAGATAATCATGAGGATGTGATCACTAATCTAGAGCCAGACATCTTGGAATGTGAAGTCAAGTGGGCCTTAGAAAGCATCACTAAGAACAAAGCTAGTGGAGGTGATGGAATTCCAGTTGAGCTGTTTCAAATCCTGAAAGATGATGCTGTGAAAGTGCTGCACTCAATATGCCAGCAAATTTGGAAAACTCAGCAGTGGCCACAGGACTGGAAAAGGTCAGTTTTCATTCCAATTCCAAAGAAAGGCAATGCCAAAGAATGCTCAAACTACCGCACAATTGCACTCATCTCACACGCTAGTAAAGTAATGCTCAAAATTCTCCAAGCCAGGCTTCAGCAATATGTGAACCGTGAACTCCCTGATGTTCAAGCTGGTTTTAGAACAGGCAGAGGAACCAGAGATCAAATTGCCAACATCCGCTGGATCATGGAAAAAGCAAGAGAGTTCCAGAAAAACATCTATTTCTGCTTTATTGACTATGCCAAAGCCTTTGACTGTGTGGATCACAATAAACTGTGGAAAATTCTGAAAGAGATGGGAATACCAGACCACCTAACCTGCCTCTTGAGAAATCTGTATGCAGGTCAGGAAGCAACAGTTAGAACTGGACATGGAACAACAGACTGGTTCCAAATAGGAAAAGGAGTACGTCAAGGCTGTATATTGTCTCCCTGCTTATTTAACTTATATGCAGAGTACATCATGAGAAACGCTGGACTGGAAGAAACACAAGCTGGAATCAAGATTGCCGGGAGAAATATCAATAACCTCAGATATGCTGATGACACCACCCTTATGGCAGAAAGTGAGGAGGAGCTAAAAAGCCTCTTGATGAAAGTGAAGGAGGAGAGCGAAAAAGTTGGCTTAAAGCTCAACATTCAGAAAACGAAGATCATGGCATCCGGTCCCATCACTTCATGGGAAATAGATGGGGAAACAGTGGAAACAGTGTCAGACTTTATTTTTTTGGGCTCCAAAATCACTGCAGATGGTGACTGCAGCCATGAAATTAAAAGACGCTTACTCCTTGGAAGAAAAGTTATGACCAACCTGGATAGTATATTCAAAAGCAGAGACATTACTTTGCCGACTAAGGTCCGCCTAGTCAAGGCTATGGTTTTTCCTGTGGTCATGTATGGATGTGAAAGTTGGACTGTGAAGAAAGCTGAGCGCCGAAGAATCGATGCTTTTGAACTGTGGTGTTGGAGAAGACTCTTGAGAGTCCCTTGGACTGCAAGGAGATCCAACCAGTCCATTCTGAAGGAGATCAACCCTGGGATTTCTTTGGAAGGAATGATGCTAAAGCTGAAACTCCAGTACTTTGGCCACCTCATGCGAAGAGTTGACTCATTGGAAAAGACTCTGATGCTGGGAGGGATTGGGGGCAGGAGGAGAAGGGGACGACCGAGGATGAGATGGCTGGATGGCATCACGGACTCGATGGACGTGAGTCTGAGTGAACTCCGGGAGATGGTGATGGATAGGGAGGCCTGGCGTGCTGCGATTCATGGGATCGCAAAGAGTCGGACACGACTGAGCGACTGATCTGAACTGAACTGAACCATTCATTTAGCATTTTTTTTTGCCGGGGGGAGCGGGGTCTGCTGTACCTTGTCTGAAACATTCAAGATAGTCATCCTCTCATTTAAAGCCTTTCAGCTGCTTTTGCAGCGGGTATTACTTTCATTTTACAGATATGCAAGCCATGGTCCAAAGAGGAGGTGACCAGCTCACAGTCCTTCCATCTATGATAAGCGACCAACCTGAAATCAAACCCAGCCTGCCTGGCCCCAAAGCCTAAACTCTTGACCAGTTTTAGCTAATAATTGTTTGGTAATCTCAAGGCATTTTAATGGAGAGTTGAGACCAACACTTACTGATGACCAGCCGCATTGGCCTCCTTGCTGTCTTTAAATAAAGCTGGGTTATTCCAGGTTGTGGGCCTGTGCACTCACTCTTTTCTTCCTTTAGAACTCTTCCCACCTCTGCCTGACGGGCTCCACCTCACCTTTCAGCTCTAATGGCAGAGGCGCCTTCCCCAGCACTCTGGTGAAAGACGCCCATCACCCGTGGTGCATCCTAGTCTGAGAACAGCTCCCGCCTTGAGTGTTTACTTGCTATTGTTTGCCTCCTAATATTCAGTGTCTAGCTGAGGTGCTGCTCTATTTCCAGGCCCCAGTTCATATTTCAATAAATATTTGTGGAATGGATGAATGCATAATATCTCAAAGCTACAGGATTTTAAATTAGTGAGATTTTTTTTTTGGTTTATGGAGATGTTAGAAGTATCGATTAATGTCAGTGATTATTTCTTTTCTATTTAACTACATGCCTTCTTTCAATAACTTTGAATTGAAAACTGGGTAATATTTTAAAGAAAAGTCCAGAAAGTTTTTATGTGTTGAAAGTGATACAACCTCATTGTAGGACAACTTGCAAACTCAGAAAAAGTTTATTTTAAAGTCAATATATGTTACCTGAAGGTGAATTTTAATATTCAGGTATATTCCTTTAATTCTTTACAAATTGCTTTCTTTCCTCAGCAATGTATCATGAGTATTTCTCTTGTCATTTAGTATTCTCCTAAACTTCATTTTTATGGGGATGATCTGGAGGGATGATGTGGGGTGGGAGGTGGG
>SJYX01018991.1:337111-418465 GCA_006410675.1 Oreotragus oreotragus | reverse complement strand
CAGGAGGAGAAGGGGACGACCGAGGATGAGATGGCTGGATGGCATCACTGACTCAATGGACGTGAGTCTGAGTGAACTCCAGGAGTTGGTGATGGACAGGGAGGCCTGGCGTGCTGCGATTCGTGGGATCGCAAAGAGTCGGGCACGACTGAGCGACTGAGCTGAACTGCACTGGACTGTCTGGATTTGTCAGCTTCTCCTCCTAGTTCTATCAATTTTTTCTTTATTGATTTTAAAATGACTTTGTTAGATGTGTGTGTGCTTGTGCTAAGTCGCTTCAGTCATGTCTGACTCTTTGCAACCCCATGGACTGTAACCCACCAGGCTCCTCTGTCCATGGAATTTTCCAGGCAAGAGTACTGGAGTGGGGTGCCATTCTTTTTTCTAGGGGACCTTCCCCACCCAGGAATCACACCCAAAGCTCTTGCACTGTGAGGTGGGTTCTTTACCACTAGAGCCGCCTGGGAATCCCTGTTAGTGTATACTATGTCTGATTGTGCTATCTTTCTGGTGGATGACCCCTTTATCAGTATTAAATGCTTTACACATATCTGTTAATGATTTTGTTTTAAAGTCTGTGTTGTGTGATATTACTCTAGCTAAGCTATCTTCCTTAACCCAGGCTTTCACTTTCAGCCTTTCTTTATTTAAATTGTCTCTTGTAAAAGGCATAGTGTTAGTTTGGAAGTATTTATGTATTTGTTTGAATGTTTAATCCCATTTACATTTAAGGTGATTAGTGATATATCTAGGATGAAATCAATTTCTACATCCTTTTTCATTTTAAGACCTTCAGTTCAGTTCAGCTCAGTTGCTCAGTCGTGTCCGACTCTTTGTGACCCCATAAATCGCAGCACGCCAGGCCTCCCTGTCCATCACCATCTCCCGGAGTTCACTCAGACCCGCGTCCATTGACTCAGTGATGCCATCCAGCCATCTCATCCTCTGTCGTCCCCTTCTCCTCCTGCCCCCAATCCCTCCCAGCATCAGAGTCTTTTCCAGTGAGTCAACTCTTCGCATGAGGTGGCCAAAGTACTGGAGTTTCAACTTCAGCATCGTTCCCTCCTAAGAAATCCCAGGGCTGATCTCCTTCAGAATGGACTGGTTGGATCTCCATGCAGTCCAAGGGACTCTCAAGAGTCTTCTCCAACACCACAGTTCAAAAGCATCAATTCTTCGGCACTCAGCCTTCGTCACAGTCCACTTCTCACATCCATACATGACTACTGGAAAAGCCATAGCCTTGACTAGATGGACCTTTGTTGTTTAAGACCTTACATGTCTGTAAATTTTTTTACATTATTCTCATTCTTCATTGATAGCTTGACTGGGCATAAAATTCTAGGTTGGAAATAATTTTCCTTTAGAATATATAAGTCATTATCCCCTATCTTCCAGTGTCTGTTAAACAGAGCAAAGTTATTCTAAAACCTCACCTTTTGAATCTGATTTCAAGTTTGCTTTTGGTCTAGTCGTTAATATTTTCTGTTTTTAAATCCAATTATTTTCTGGGTATATGGTGAGCCAGTTCAGACAGGAAAATTCAGGTTAAGATCTTTAGTTTTATTGATGATTTTCTCCTCTTTATTCATTTTTCTGGAATCTTTTATTTGAGTAATAGACTTCTAGGATTCACAGATTTTATCTTTTCTCATATTTCTTCATTTTCAATCTTTTTTGCCTGACTTTTTGAGAAATATCCTTAGCCTTATTTGGCAGCCCTTCTTTTGAGTTTTTCATGTCTGACTTTCCTTTTTCTTTTTAAAAAAGGATTTCTTATTTTATGGATCAGTGTCTTTTCTTACTCCTTTAAGGATATTAATGTTTTCTGTTCCCGGTACAGTCTCTGTTTCCTCCATGATGCTTCTCTTCTGTTTGCTTATTTCAGTCTGCTTTCATGTTAGAGCTGTTCCTTAGAAGTCTGGCGGTCCTTGACTGTGTTTACTCCTCTTTAAGAGTGAGTCACCAGGGACCTGACTGGGAAGCTCCCAGCACCCAAGGGGTCTGAGCTGAGGTTTTTGTGGACAGAGCTAGTTTCATGAGGAAGCCCACCCTCACTGCCACTGCAGTATTTTTAGGTTTTTTTCAGTCTGTCAGGAAAGATTTCACAAAGAGCAAGTTTCCTCTTGAAGGCTACAGACCTGGCTGCCGTTTTTCTTACCTACTAAGTGACTTAAAAGGCTTTTTAAGACAATGCCTTTTATCTCTTTTGTCCATATTATTGCTATATATTCTGAAAAAAAATAAGACTATATTAAAAATAAAAGTTGTAGGTACATTAAAAGTTTTTTAAGTCAACAAAGACTTTAAAATTCATCTTCCTCTACAATTAGGACAGAGTAGTACTTTACTATTAGATGATTCAACCAATTTGATGGCTACCTTTTGAATATTTGGCTTCCCTGATAGCTCAGTTAGTAAAGAATCCACCTGCAATGCACAGACCCCAGTTCGATTCCTGGATTGGGAAGAGCCACTGGAGAAGGGATAGGCTACCCAATGTAGTATTTTTGGCTTCCCTTGTGGCTCAGCTGGTAAAGAATCCGCCTGCAATGTGGGAGACCTGGGTTCAATCTCTGAGTTGGGAAGAATCCCTGGAGAAGGGAAAGGCTACCTACTTCAGTATTTGGGCCTGGAGAATTCCATGGACTGTATAGCCCATGGAGTCTCAAAGAGTCGGACACAACTGAACAACTTTCACTTTTGAATACTGTGCCTTGATGGTTTTTTGGGGTTTAGATATCAATTTTGGAAGACTAATAAATATAGACACACTATGCCTTTTGTACACTGGATATATAAATGACCACCCTCTCCTGGGATGGAACAGAGGCTCAGACAAGGACTGGGGTGAAGATAGAACCAAGCCACCACGTCTAAATGGGGCGTGACTACATGGATATAATGTCAGATAAGTCTTGAATCACCTAGAAAATCCTGGGAAGGTCAGGCAGAGAACCTTTCTGTGTTCCAATAGAGGACTAGCTGCATGACTTTTGATACGGTTTCGGAGACTTTGGATAACGTCTGTCCTGAAGGGCCAGGGGCCTTCACTCTTAAGATTAATACCCAGCCTTGTCTCGGGCTCACTTCTCAGGTTGTCCCTGGCCCGCTTTTCCCCTCAGGGCTCCTGCTAGCACATAGCTGCTTCCAGCACTTGCGCCATACTTCTGACCACAGCCTCAGTCATTTGGGTAAGGAATCCCTAACCCTCCTGTATCCCTACAGGCCTGCTCGGGCTTGTGCCTTTGTCCTGCCCCACCCTCACTTACCCTCCGCATCCTCCCCTTTGGGCTTTGGTCTGTCAGTGGCAGCCACTGGCCCTGACTCCCGGCTCCCGTCCTATCTTTACCTCTCTGCCCACATTTCTGGCCTGGGGCCACATGAGTCCTTTTCCCGCTGCTTTGGGAAAGTGACATCTTTGTCCATTCTGGGACTGCTGCTGAGGAAAGATACATCCTTGGAATACGAAGTTATGCCTGATGTATTTTCTTCACAAAAGCATTGTTATAAATGGTGGTCAGAAGCTCTAGGTAAACTCTTGGGTTTAACGTATGGCCTGGGCTCCACCATTTATAACTTTTAGGGAAAAATGTGTTTCTGGTTCGTGTCATAGATTGGCCCCAGTCCCCTTGATAAGATGGGGGCTGCCTTGTAACAGCATGCAAAGGAGGGAAAATGTCATCGTCAAATATTCATTAAGTTCCCGCTTGAGCACCCTGCTGTGGTGACTGCTGGATCTGTGGGCGTCTGCTGGGCCTGTTTTTATAAGCAGTAATAAGGCCGCTTTACAAACTGCCCTCTGAACTTCAACGCACTGTAGAGCTTTCTCTGACATATCTTGTGTTGTATTGATGGGGAGGATTAAGGCAAGAAGTGTTCCTAGTCTGAGAAAGTGCAATTTCAATTTAAATGTGCTTTTTCCTGGAGCCTAAGTTCTTTTAGTCCCTGAGCCTGCACTAATTTGTGTGCTTCTCTTGGGTGCCGGGGCACTCTTCTTACAGCTTTTTAAAATTAGTACTTCCTATTGGTTCAGTGTTTTCTTTCAAGTGAGGCACTCTCAGAATTATGTGGCATCTAGTGATTTTCAAAAGATTAAAGCAATGTGTTCTAATGTGAGCCTTGTAACTAATTGCCTCAACTAATTATACATAAAGGACCGAGTCGGTAGTGTTAATAAGAAATGACTTTGGAAAGTACGGTTTGATCCAAAGACTGAATAACTATTGCAAATAGTCATCAGTGAGGTGGCATTCATTGTAGAAAACACCTTAGCTGGAAATTACTCAGTGTCAGTTTAAACTGGGTTTTCCCTAAGTTGCTACCTTTATACTTGGTTACTGTTTGCTTTTCAGTGAAAAACGTGCACCCTTTTGAATGTAAATCTTGTCCATTGCTCTCTTCAGGCTTTTCTTCCATCCACTTAAAATATCTGTGCTCCCAGGGCCCCGTCTTAGGGCTTAGTCCTTCCCTATACTCCTTCCCTGTTTGACCTCATCAAGTTCTGATTCCATGCTAGCAAGTTCCACATATATTTGTCAGGGCCAGGTATCTTCTGGATTCGAGATGCATATATCCATGTGGAAAATCTTACAGGAATTGCAAACTTGTGTGTGCCCAGAACAGATCTTCTCTCCCAAATCTTCCCTCTCCCACTCCCCCGACCCTGGCTTCTCACCCTGGGAAATGATCCACTGCAACCCCACATCCTGTTGATTTCTTTCAGCCATCTCTCTCCATCCTGCAACCCCACAGCCTGTTGATTTCTTTCAGCCATCTTTCTCCACCCCCATCACCTTGCCCTTGTCCATGCCCTCATTGTCTTTTTCTTTGCAGTAGCGAAAATCTTGTAACTACTCTTCCCAAATCTAGTTTGCTTCCTTTCAAATTATACACAGCTGCTAGAAAAATATTAAAGCGCAGATCTGATCAGGCCACGATCTGCTTTAAAGTGTGCAGTGATTGTTGTTTGCTGTTTTAGTTGCTGAGTCATGTCCAACTCTTTTGCGACCCCGTGGCACCCCACCCCAGTACTCTTGCCTGGAAATCCAATGGACGGAGTAGCCTGGTGGGCTGCAGTCCATGGGGTCGCTAACAGTCGGACAGACTGAGCGACTTCACTTTCACTTTTCTCTTTCATGCATTGGAGAAGGGAATGGCAACCCACTCCAGTATTCTTGCCTGGAGAATCTCAGGGATGGGGGAGCCTGGTGGGCTGCCATCTATGGGGTCACACAGAGTCGGACACGACTGAAGTGACTTAGCAGCAGCAGCAGCAGCAGACTGTAGCCCACCAAGCTCCTCTGTCCATGTGATTTCCCAGGCAAGAACACTGGAGTGGGATGCCTTGCCCTCCTCCAGGGGATCTTCCCGATCCAGGGATTGAACCCTCATCTCCTGTGTTGGCAGGCGGATTCTTTACCCCTGAGCCACCTGGGAAGCCTGTGGCTGCAGCCTATTGACCCTTCTAATCCTAGCTGCAGTGTCATTCCTCAGTGACATTTCCCAAAGTCCTCCCCAGTTGGTTAGATTCCCCTACTAAATATGCCAAGAGCATCCTGTATTTCCTAGCATTCATCATAATTATAATTAAATGAGCATTTGTATAATTACTGTTTTGATGCCCGATTCTCTTACTAGCCTGTAAACTCCCTGAGAGCAGGGACCGTGTCTGTCTGGCTCACCATTCACCATTCATTACAAATATTTGTCAAATGAATGTATAATGAATACGGTTGGACAGAAGCCACGGCATATGTTATGTGTATTTGTGGGAATATGGGGTATCTGATGTTCTAGGACTCAAACATTTCCCACTCCTTCATGAAGCAATCCTGTGAAAGCTGATTGAGATCTTGCTAACTGTTCAGCTATTACATACGCTTTCCCCCTCTGTTCTGGAAGTAGTCTGTCTGAATATCTGTCAGGGTTCTACCAGAGAAACAGAACCAGTAGGAGAGAACAGAGTTATTGCAGGAATCAGCTTTCTCACGTGATTGAAGGGGCCAGCTAGGCAAGTACATCTGTAAGGCAGGAGGTCAGGAAAGGCAGGCTGGAATTCTTGGGCTTAGGGCATAAGAAGGCTGCTGTTCACGGGCAGAATTTCTTCTTCAGGGAAGCCCCAGCTCCAACCTTCAGATCTTGCAAGTGGCTGGAGCAGGGCCACCCAGGTTATTTAGGATGATCCCTCATACTTAAAAGTCAGCTAATTATGGACTTCAATTGCACTTTAAAAATACCTTCATAGTAATACCTAGATTGGATTGAATAACTGGAAACTGTAGCCTGAAGCCAACTTGGTACATCAAGCTGACTCTCAAAGAAAACTTTGATACAAAGCACCATAACTAACTGAAAAAAAAGAAACCCAAACAGACCGAACTTGGCACTTCTGGGATAGAGAATGGTAATTAAATATTTATTCATTGGGCTTCTTACTAACTATGTAATTAATACTTGTTTTAAAGAAATTTTTACCTGTTCTGCTTATTCCAAATGACCTCATTACTCTGCTATCCAAAACAAGTTTGTTATCGCTTGGTGTGAATCAATAATAAAATTCTAAGAAAATTGGCTGATTTGTGTCTAACAAGTAGGCGACTGTGTCTCAGTCTTTGGTACCTTTTAATTTATTAACACAGAAATTATTACTGAGGACAGAGCTGGGCAGTGGAGATACAATAAGAGGCAGAATACTGCTCTGTATTTGGAGGCCTTCTTGAGACAAATAGGTAATCAAATAATTGCAGGCCTGGAGTTCAGTGAGGTTGCAGCATGGAAGGCTAGGGAGATGTGGTTTGGAGCCACACGCCAATCATAGGGATCCTGCCTTATTCGACTGGATCCTCCCAGTTGCCACACGCCAATCATAGGGATCCTGCCTTATTCGACTGGATCCTCCCAG
The DNA here is from genome assembly GCA_006410675.1 of Oreotragus oreotragus. NCBI lineage: Eukaryota > Metazoa > Chordata > Mammalia > Artiodactyla > Bovidae > Oreotragus > Oreotragus oreotragus. The sequence goes on along the minus strand of SJYX01018991.1, from coordinate 411,561 downwards.
TTGAGGAGGAGCATGTTCATATTAGTTAGGAAGAGGAATGTGGTGTGGAAGATAAAGTGAGGGAAGGAGAGAATGTTAAGGGCAGGAGCCTGAACTAGAAGCTAGATTCTAGCTCTAGCAGAGTTTTGTCAGCTGAAGGAGGGAGAGAGAAGATTTGAAGATGACTTTGTGGCTTATTGGTCAAAAGATGGGATATCCGACAAGATTAGGTAGATGGAGGTAGATGGTACCAGAGGAGGAATGGACGTTTATTTCTGAGGTGGGTAAAAAAACAAACGTTAACAGTTGCCACTAGCTGAGCATCTATACTCAGTCTGGTGAGTTATACCCATTATCTCACGTCATTTGAGATGCCAATGTGACCTATAGCCAGTGTGAGATCACTAAGGAGTGTCCTGAACCAAGGGAGATATTTGAGGAAGATGCTTCGTGGCGGAAATTCTTTTTTACGGCCTTTTTTTTTTTTAAAGGCTAGTATAGGTACTCCCTTTTGAAAACTATCTGACAGTTGATTCTAAGAGGAGATCTGTTTATAATTAAAGATGGATGTCAAAACTAGGAGATTACTGGAAAAAAGAAAAAAAAAAAAGCTAGGATTTGTGAATGATTTCTGTGTTGTCTTACCACTCCCAAAGCAAACTGAAAAAGAAGAGGTTTTTTTTTTTGGCACTGAACATACCTCTGGGTACACAAAATTGTATTCACTGAATCTACTTTCCAAAGACACAAGCTCAAGGGACTCTCACAGATCAGATCTGGAAAAACTGGAGCATTAAAATAAACAATGTAGTAATGTATTATAAAGCATAAACTGAAATAAGATTCAATGAATCTATGTTGGTCGGTAAATGAATGGGAATGGGGGAAAATAGGTTCTTACAGGAGAATGCCCACCAAAAAATGTAATAGGGTAGAAAATAGGAAAGTCATCATTTGGCAAACATCACAGTGATGATTGATAAAGCCAGGATTTGTCTGTGTGTGGGTGGAGGTTTGATGAAGAGTAGATACTGGCAGTCTCAGTATTTTCCACAAAATACTCATTAATTATAAAGAGGGAAATGGAGACTTGATGGCGAAGTCTGGCAGACACAAACTTGTGCAGGTGATCAAGGTTAACACTGTCGATGATGGGATGATCTGACATCCTTTGCCTCCTGATGTGATGCGCTGAGAACAGCATAGCATCATTTTAGGGGTTTTCTTGCTAGGAATACAAAGCCCAAATCCATGTTCACCTTGAATCCTCACAATATTTTGGAGCAGATGTTTTAATCCTCATATTACAGAATAGAAAATTGAAGTACAGAAGTTGAACAATTTACCCAAAATCAAAAATGGTAAATGACAAAGCCCAGTTTCAAAATCCCAGGTAAATTTATAAACTGTGGTGCTTCAGTCCTACTGTAAAGCCCATGGAGGTTATTAGTTCCATGACAGTTGGGTTCTGCAGATAGTACCTTACAGTCCAAGGGTGACATTTAGAGGAGTATCAATAAGGAGCCACAGATAGCGAATCTTATGTTGCTTATAACACTAGTAGTGAGGGGAGGGAAAGCTGAATTTTATGTCAGCATCTGAATGGCTGGTTCTTAGCGAATAATTATTTATGATCAGCGCGTGTTGCTGTTGAAAGCCATCCCATCAGACCCCTTTCCAGCAAGAGTTTCCTGAAACAGGAACTGATTATGCACTATTAAATCTGAGACCCATTTCATATTCAGAGGTTCCAGTGGTAAACCTCATATGTCAGGAGCAATTAGTGACCTTGTGACATGTCATCTTCAATATGCTGAACTGTGGTCAATAAATCCTAGCAGGATGGATGGAATGAAATAACTACCTCCACCATCACCCTAGTGCATCTGAGCAATGCCTTTTCAAGGCCACAAATGCAGGCCATTCTCCTAACTAGATTCCAAACATGTGAGAATAAGGTTAATTCTGCAAGTTTTCAGATTTTGAATGCTTAGAAAAGGGGACAGAGATGTTGGACAGAGGATGAAGTCGTGCAGTATGGTCTGCAAGCAGATCATGGGGGCACTGCTCCGACGCGCTTTCAATGGAATGATCACTGTGTGCTGAGGAAATCTGGGAATACAGATAGTCAGAAGCCAGAATGTGACAACAGCCTTGGCCAGGACTTAAGAACTAAGTTCTCTTGTGCTAATTGACTATTTCAGATTAATGGGAAGTACATAAGTTGGAAAATGAGTCAACTTCTAACTGGAATTTGATATCTGTTTATAAAATATATGTCATATTCTTATTTTATAGAGGAAAATGAAGAAATGAAACCATATTTTTAGAAGTAAAATGTGAAGTAGCAGAAGCATCATCAGTTGAGTTGCATACACAGCCGGAGTGTGTCTTGTAGCTCTGCTTCTGTTGCTGACATCAGGATTATCTCCTGAAATGGGATTTTCCTGTCGATTTTGGATTTTTTGCATGTTGCCTAGACACTCCATGGGAGAATGCAGTTACAGGAAGTTGCGAGCGTGCAGCTGAGCAGTGAAAGCATCTGAAAAGATTGCTCTTGTGGGATCACTGACTGAACTGTGTCCATTAAGCCAGGTTCTTGCCCCCAGAATGCTGTTTCTGTTATGGGCTTAGCTCAGAGGTAATTGACTCTTGAGCCCACTGAGGCAACTCAAGGACTCCCTGTGGTAAAGAAGCTCTTTGTCTCCCCTGCATTCTGGGGCTTGGCTGTTTCAACTAGACTATTCACATCGACTATAAATTCTAACCACCACAGAACAAGCCTCTGGAAGTCCCACTTGTGCACAGCCAAGAGATTGCCACTTATCAAATGCCTAAAAAATCAAGAGAAAAAAGGAAAGAAGAGGAAATAGAAACCTGAACAAAGATAAAAATAAAGAACTTGAGCAGCATTGGTGAAATTTAGGTGGGCCTGGGGTATTGCCAGCTATTTTAGGGTAGGGTTGAAGCATCACTCAGAAGTAGCTAATAAGCTTATTATAAGCATATTAGGTGCTACATGAAGGAACTGCATTGTAAAGTGAATACATAACCTCTTAATAAGTGAGTCTGTCATTATGGTATGAACCTGACAGAAAGCACCCTGCATGGGTAGATGAGGCTGTGAGCATGCTGTTTTGGAAAAGTAAATTCTAAGATTCTGTAGTCCTAAACCTATTTGTTGGTTCTGCACAGAAGTGTGTGTTTGTGTTGTGAAATTTTTACCAGGTAATAAACTTCTAAACAGTCCCACAATGACAATAGCTGATCTTTAGTTTAAGGATAAAAGTTAACACTGTTCATCAGTCAAGTGCGATGTATTCTTACAGAGTTGTGGGTTGAGTTTTCAAAGGAGTGGCTTTGATTAGTGAATGATGCTCACAGGATAACTGATGCAGTCAACCAGCCATGTTTTGCAAGGTAGAAGGGAGCTGGTTTCACAACTGGGGATACAAGCTTGAGATACTTTTACTTGGCAGAACAGGTAAAAATGAATGATTTTGCTTTCCTGGGCTCAGACCTGTATTGTCCAATGACCTCTGACAGGCATAGCATTTAGATTGTCCGCACTAGAGTAAACCACCATGGGGCCCTGTGTATGAAAAATCCTCTTTTAGAACCTGCTTTCAGACCCCATGTTCTCTGTAGGTGTTGGCTTTTTTTTTGTTTGTTTGTTTGTTTGTTTTTCTATGGTGTACATTGAATTGCAGGGGAAAGGGCAAGATATCTGCTGAGGAAATCACCCTCTTGGAGCCTGTAATGAGTGATGGTTTGTAGCATGTTCCCCACGAAGTTCTGATTCTGTGATTATGTCAGCGAGCAACCCTAAGCTGCAGCTTTCTCAGATACTATCTTGACTTCTAGGAATTGATGCTGGTGATGTCATTTTAATCTCTTGTCCATCCATCTACCTAAAATCCATAGATGTCTAAGGATCGTCGATATTCTAGTTTGTAGAGACTCACAGATTACAAAGAGATTTAATAATCTTGGCCTAAAGCAAGTTTGCTGAAAAAAAAAAAATCTTGATATGCATGTAAGCTAATTACAATTCGTTTTAACATTTTAAAACTAAATGTTATAGGAGGTAGTATTTTTCATGCCAGAAAAATAATTAAGGTAGACTCTCCCCCAAGAAATAAAAATCACTCATAATCCCACTTTCCAAACTTGGTGTTAAATACTCAGATAACATTTGGTATTTAAATACCCATATTTTCTTCCCTAGGATTTATATTCCTATATTATTTATTTATTTACAAAAACAGACACATGGTACTTTGTAAACCCTTTCCTTACCCCTTGCTCCAACCAGAGAAAATATTTGAACTGCTGTTCCATGTTGGTGACTGTATTTACATCATCACTTAGAATGGCTGTGAAGATATGCTGGATGTAGGTTGTGTCCTGAGTTTTTGCTATAATAAGCAATCCCATGATGAACATCTTTGTATACATGATTGGGCACTTACTTGATTATATCCTTAAGATAAACTCTTAAATACAGAATTTATTAGATCAAAGCAGAACCTACATTGAAGGCTTAGGAGACTTGTTATTAGATAACTTTCCTAAACGTTTATTCTGCTTCATTAGTAATCTGTCACGTGAAAAGTGGTTTCTTCTTGTTTTAAATTGCATCTTTGTTTTTCAAGCTGAGCATTTCTCTGTATTGTATTGGCCATTTGAATTTTGTGGTCAATTGACTAGTTTGCTTTAATCCATTTTCTATAGGAGTATTCCTGTTTTTGGCTTATTATTTTGTGAGAGCACTTCATGTATTAGGGACATGGATTTCTTCTCTGCATTCACTCCACTTGATTGGAATTTTGATTGTGATTTAGTCAAATGTAACATTAATTTGGTGGATATGAGCATGTTTTTCAATGTTGTTTCTTGGTATTTGAGAATAATGTTTTAAATACTTCTGATCTCAGGAAATTATAAAAAATAAAAGGCACAGAGTTACTTTTTCTAGACCCTTCCATTTATAGCCTTGCCTCGGGGTAGAACTGTTCCTAAATCATTTGAGAAAACCCAAGTAGCTAAAGTGTTTTCACCAGCTAAGTGATCGGATTCCATCTGGTTGGTTTTTTAAGTGTTTATTTTGATGATTTTAGCACACTCACCTATTGTTCCTTCTCTAAGCTAGTATCTTTGGCTCTCTGAAATAGTCTTTCACGTGGGTCCTCATGGCTTTGGGAGTCTGACAGTTTTATGATTATGCAAATGTTACTGAGATCATCTTGATGGATGCTCCCTGAGCCCTTGGCTGACTGCACAGAGACTGTGCCTTTAACTGTCACGGGGTTGGCTAGTATGACCTTCACATCAGGCTGTGTAAAACACTCTTGCCAGGCATCCTAGGACAATTTGGAGCCGTTGCCTGGGCAACCTCACTTGCTTCTAATCGAATGCCCCAAGTCCCAGTGGGAATGCTACCACTGAAGGGAGGAACTGAGCGGAAGTATTAATGCATTTGTCTGTTTTAGGACATTCTACTAATGTTGGGGGAAGTGAGGTTATGCCATGATCTCACATGAACTCAAGAGAGGGAGAGAACGAAGAAAAGAAAAGAGAATTGAGAGAGCAGGAACAGAAAGAGAGGCTGGAAGAAGAAGGACGCATGTAAGTCAGTGACAGAAATCAAGGTAATAAATATGAGCAAATGGTTCATGCATAAGAAAACAGTACAGCTCAGATTGAGCAGAAAAGAATTGAGAATGAAGACCAGAAAGTTACTCTTAGGGAAAAAAATACATGGTCCATAAATGAATATCTGGGGAGAAAAAAGAATAGTGGAGACTTCTGGGAAGTGTACAATAAAAATGTTTTTTTTACTGAAACAGACTTGCCTATATGATGTATTTGGTCAACTCTGCTTTAGGAACTAATATTGTTTTCTTTCCAGTACTCTCCATTGTACCTTGAATAAATCATGAGTGATTATTCTGGAATCAAAATGATGCCACTCAAAATGATAGGGCACAATTTTACTCCCTGCTTTCATGAATCAGAACCATCACAGACTTGAAACTAGTTTAGTTAAAACAGGTTTTTAAAAAACAAAACACATCCACAGTATACCTGGATGGTTATTATGACAGGTGGTGGTGTTTTAGCTGCTCGGATAAGCGGAATGCAGGCTCAGGCAAACAGGCATTGTGTGGTCCTGGGGAGAAAGCCTAGACAGGGATACCAGTGAGTTGACCGTTCTCTACTCTCAGAATTCTCAGTCAGGTGCTTAATTCGTCCTATTAAAAAAGTCCATGACTCATTCTTGAAATGTCCAGAACTGCTCTTAAGAGCCCCCTTTTTGCAGATGTCAAACCAGGTGCAGGGGAGATGCAAATTTTACTCCAGTTGAAGCTAGCATATGCAGCACTTGATAAAATGTCCCAAGGCTTACCTTCAGTCAGTGTTGAACAGTGACTGCATTTCAGGCCCTTGGTAAACAGAAGTTTTACTCAGATATTTTCAAGAGATTGGATTTTGTAGTTCCAGATGAGGACAGGGTCCAGAGACCCCCCCAGGTTCCCTGGAGCCAGCAACAGTGGAAACCATGATGATCTCTAGGTCAGAAGAAACAAGGGAGAAAGCAGTGTCTCTGGGACCCAGTGAGCGAAAGCTCTGGCCATGAAACTGTAGGTATGCAACAGCTACAGCCAGGACAGAAACAGGCAGGGAGCTGGGGCTGAAGGTAAATACCTTGACTCCCCTGTCCGCTCCTCTCCTGTCTTCTCTGATCTGCTGGTATTTCTGTAGCCAAATTCATCTGGAAGGTAGTGGTCTGGGATCTTGGGTGATGCAGTCTTTGTGTGTGTGTGCGCCAAGTTGCTTTAATCGTGTCCAGTTCTTTTGCAATCCTATGGACTGTAGCCCACCAAGCTCCCTGTCCATGGGATTTTCCAGGCAAGAATACTGGAGTGGACTGCCACGCCCTCTTCCAGGGGACCTTCCCAATCCAGGGGTTGAACTCTGCCTCCTGCAGCTCCTGCCCTGCAGATGGATTCTTTACCATGGAGCCACCAGGGAAGCTGTGATGCAGTCTGTAGAGGTTAGCTTCCTGGAACACAGAGAAGAGCAAGAAAAGATTGGATAATGGAAGAGCACGGGAGGGGAGAATAGCTAGCACAATGTACAGATCTCTGTTCTCTAAGGCTAGCCTTTACCCTTGGAGAGCATAAGCATTTGGAAGAAAAGTTATTTATAAAGGATGCCAATTATAGGAGCTGGGCAGTGAAAAAGGAACACCAATCAGTCTTAGATTTTCCCCAGTTGACTACTTCCTTGTTTGCGCTACGTGGAGTCTAGTGCATATTCTTGTTGCTGTTATTTCTTTAGGTGTGTCTTTCCCCTTCTAGACTTCAAATCCTTCAGATTATGAACTTCATTTTATTTGTCTTTGTCTCCCCAGCATCTAGCCAGGTGCTTGGCATTTGTAGGGAATTATGTCTGAAGTAAATGATGGAATGACTTCCTAGACGCTTTCAAGGTAAATTTGAGTTCTATAGTGCTTTTCATAGTTAAATAGTTAGTCATCTTTCTCCAGTGCTGGGCCTTCAGTACTGTTCTTTTTCAGAGAAACAGGGAGAATTCATGAATCTTGGCTACCTATCAACTGAAGCTCCTGCATTGTTAGTGGCCACAGTGGAAATAGTTCTGCTGTCCTTGTGAGCCATACAGTAACAGTTTCACTGAACATCTCCTGTGTGACCAGCGTGTTTACTGATCCTTGTTTTTCCAGTAGTCATGTATGGATGTGAGAGTTGAACTGTAAAGAAAACAGCGCCGAAGAATTGATGCTTTTAACTGTGGTGTTGAAGAAGACTCTTGAGAGTCCCTTGGACTGCAAGGAGATCCAACCAGTCCATCCTAAAGGAGATCAGTCCTGGGTGTTCATTGATAGGACTGATGTTGAAGCTGAAACTTCAGTACTTTGGCCACCTGATGCGAAGAGTTGACTCATTTGAAAGGACCCTGATGCTGGGAAAGATTGAGGGCAGGAGGAGAAGGGGACGACAGAGGATGAGATAGTTGGATGGTATCACCGACTCAATGGACATGGGTTTGAGTGGACTCCGGGAGTTGGTGATGGACAGGGAGGCCTGGCGTGCTGCAGTTCATGGGGTCGCAAAGAGTCAGACAAGACTGAGCAACTGAACTGAAAGCCTTTGACTGTGTGGATCACAATAAACTGCGTAAAATTCTTAAAGAGATGGGAATACCAGACCACTTTACCTGCCTCCTGAGAAATCTGTATTCTGGCCAAGAAGCAACTCTTAGAACAGGACGTGGCAAACGGACTGGTTCAAAACTGGGAAAGGAGTACATCAAGGCTGTATGTTGTCATCCTGCTTATTTAACTGATATGCAGAGTATATCATGAGAAACGCTGGGCTGGATGAAGCACAAGCTGGAATCAAGATTGCTGGGAGAAATCTCAATAACTTCAGCTTTGCAGATGACACCACTCTTATGGCAGAAAGCAAAGAGGAACTAAAGAACTTCTAGATGAAAGTGAAAGAGCAGAGTGAAAAAGTTGGCTTAAAGCTCAACATTAAAAAAACTAAGATCATGGCATCTGGTCCCATCACTTCATGGTAATTAGATGGGGAAACAATGGAAACAATGACAGGTTTTATTTTCTTGGGCTCCAGAGTCACTGCAGATGGTGAGTGCAGCCATGAAATTAAAAGANTTGGGAAAGGAGTACATCAAGGCTGTATGTTGTCATCCTGCTTATTTAACTGATATGCAGAGTATATCATGAGAAACGCTGGGCTGGATGAAGCACAAGCTGGAATCAAGATTGCTGGGAGAAATCTCAATAACTTCAGCTTTGCAGATGACACCACTCTTATGGCAGAAAGCAAAGAGGAACTAAAGAACTTCTAGATGAAAGTGAAAGAGCAGAGTGAAAAAGTTGGCTTAAAGCTCAACATTAAAAAAACTAAGATCATGGCATCTGGTCCCATCACTTCGTGGTAATTAGATGGGGAAACAATGGAAACAATGACAGGTTTTATTTTCTTGGGCTCCAGAGTCACTGCAGATGGTGAGTGCAGCCATGAAATTAAAAGATGCTTACTCCTTGGAAGAAAAGCTATGACCAACCTAGACAGCATACTAAAAAACAGAGACATTACTTCGCCGACATAGTCAAAGCTATGGTTTTTCTAGTAGTCATGTGTGGATGTGAGAGTTGGAATATAAAGAAAACTGAGCACCGAAGAATTGATGTGTTCAGACTGTGGTGCTGGAGAAGACTCTTGAGAGTTCCTTGGACTGCAAGGATATCAAACCAGTCAATCCTAAAGGAAAGTGAAAAGTGAAAGTCATTCAGTCGCATCCAACTCTTTGCGGCCCCATTGACTATACAGTCCATGGAATTCTCCAGGCCAGAATACTGGGGTGGGTAGCCTGTCCCTTCTCCAGGGGTTCTTCCCAAGCTAGGGATCAAACCCAGGCCTCCAGCATTGCAGGTGGATTCTTTACCAGCTGATACAAGGGAATACTGGAGTGGGTAGCCTATCCCTTCTCCAGTGGATCTTCCTGACCCAGACATCGAACTGGGGTCTCCTGCATTGCAGGCAGATTCTTTGCCAACTGAGCTACTGAGGGTCCCAAGCTAGGGATCAAACCCAGGCCTCCAGCATTGCAGGTGGATTCTTTACCAGCTGATACAAGGGAATACTGGAGTGGGTAGCCTATCCCTTCTCCAGTGGATCTTCCTGACCCAGACATCGAACTGGGGTCTCCTGCATTGCAGGCAGATTCTTTGCCAACTGAGCTACTGAGGGAAGCCTAAAGGAAATCAGTCCTGAATATTCATTGGAAGGACTGATGCTGAAGCTGAAACTCCAATACTTTGGCCATCTGAAGTGAAGAACTGACTCACTGGAAAAGACCCTGATGCTGGGAAAGATTGAAGGCAGGAGGAAAAGGGAACAACAGAGGATGAGGTGGTTGCATGGCATCACCAACTTGATGGACATGAGTTTGAGCAAGCTCCAGGAGTTGGTGATGGACAGGGAGGCCTGGCGTGCTGCAGTCCATGGGGTAACAAACAGTCAGACATGACTGAGCAACTTGACTGACTGATACTAAGTATGAGACCATTACCCATCGAACATGTATGGGGAACAATCTAAAACTGGATGAGGCTTGAGCATGGTGGTGCCAATCAAATGCAACAGGTTTAAAGAGAAGAGGGGTCAGCAGTGTTCCATTATAGAGGAAGTTAAATCTGAATTTGACCTTAAACGTATGTATAAGGTTAGTAAGCAGGACGAACTTGCCCTGCCATATATCAAGACCCGTTATGAAGTTATAGAAATTGAATGTGGTGCTGGCACTGGGCGAGGTAACTGACCAGTGGAATAAAATAAAAACCCCAGAAAATACTGTGTTAGTCTGCTAGGGCTGCCATAACAGAACACCGTAGACTGAGTGGCTTAAATATTAGAAATTTTTTCCCTCACAGTTCTGGAAGCTGGAAGTTCAAGACGGAGGCGATGCCGGGTTGGTTTCTGGTGGGGACTTCTCCTTGGGTTGCAGATGACAGCCTTCATTGCTGTGTCCTCACATGGCCTTTTCTCTGGGCGTGTGCTTCCCTGGTGTCTCTTATTCTTCTTATAAAGGCACCAGTCCTGTCGGATTAGGGCCACACCCTTATGGCCTCATTTAACTTCAGTGACTTCCCTGGTGGCTTAGAGGGTAAAGCGTCTGCCTGCAATGCAGGAGACCTGGGTTCGATCCCTGGGTCGGGACGATACCCAGAAGAAAATGGCAACCCACTCCAGAATTCTTGCCTGGAAAATCCCATGGACAGAGGAGCCTGGTAGGCTACAGTCCATGGGGCCGCAAAGTGTCGGACACGACTGAGCGACTTCAATCATTCATTCACATCCTTAAAAGCCCTATATTGAATTACAGTCACACTTAGGATTTCAACATAAAATTTTGGGAGAACACAATTTAGACCATAGCACATGCCTACACACAGGTTTAGATCTTTGTTATATGTCAGATTAGTAGGGAAAAAGAAGGGCTATTCAGTAGACAGAGCTGAGAAAAAAAAAGCTTATCCTTAGGAGAAAAGATGAAAATAGATCCTGACTTCATACCCTATCCAAAAAAAAAAAAAATCAACTCCAGAAGGATCAAAGTCTTAAATAACAAGAAAAAAACAAAACATAACTTTAAAATTTCATAGTTGGCCATAGAAGAAATTTTCTAAGGTGTTCTTGACTTTTAGTCTTCAAAGAAGAAGACTTCTTCAGGCACAAAAAACACTTAATATAAAAGAAAGGTTGACAAGTTGGATTACATTAAAATAAAATCTAAATAAGCATTATTGAAATTATATGATGCCTGTTTTTATGTCAGTATAATTTGTGGGAATGGAGAAGAATAGAGGTATAGATGAAACAAAATTGGTCATGAATTGATCATTTTTGAAATTGAGTGTTGGGTACATGGGGTTTATTATACCAGATACACAAAAGATGAAAGGATTAGTAGAATATATAAAGAAGTCCTACCAATCAAAAAGAAAAGCATAAACATAGATACAGACAAGGATATACATATGGCCAAAAAATATACCCAAAATGTTCAACATCATTTAGGAAGGAAATATGACTCAGGGCGTCAGTGAGGTACCATTTTATACCTACGCGATTGGAATAATTAAAAGGGGTGTTAATGTCAAGTGCTAGGGTAGATGTTGATCCAGAGGATCTCATACCCTGCTAGTAAATTGGTGCAACTACCTTAGAAGATAGTTCTGGTGTTATCTCATAAAGTTGACCACATTTCCAACATTTTGCTTTCAAGTATATATGTAAAAGAAATTTTTGCACATATATACAGAAATATTTATGGTGGCACAGTATACAACATCAAAACCTGGGAAAACCCCAATGTCTCTGGAAAAGAGAGTAAATGAGTAAACTGTATTATATTCACCCCGTGGGAGACATGCCATAATCAAAATAAAGTATAATGAAAGGGTTGTAACATAGATGTTTTAACAATATAAGATGAAAAAATTCTAAAAATATTGCATATATTGCCTTTTCTATAAATTTAAAAGCAACTAAAATCATAACCATAGTTTTTAGGAATCCATGTAGATGAGATGATAATACATAGAAAGGAAAGCAGTAGAATCTTAAGTACAGGATTCAGGCTGGTTGTTATCTCAGGAGGCTGAGACTGGGAGGGCTGTTGAGTAGGTATTAATAAGTCTTATTAATAAGGTATTAATAAGACTGTGTATTGTCACAGTCTAATTTTTGATTTGGGTGGTGGGTTCATGGTTCCATATTACAACATTAGATATGAAGGATGAGTGAATGAGGGACACCTGTGTGGCCCAGAGATATGAAAGTGTTCCATATCAAAGATTAATCCAGTTCTGTGCAATTGAGGTTGAATTAAAAAAGAAAAAAGGATTAGAATGAGTGGAAAGGGAATAGTAGCATAGTACATTTGTCACCAGGACTTTGGAAATTGTACATTTTGCATAGGAGGATAACAGGGTTCAGACTAAGTAGCTATTATAAAGAGATTGCAAACAAAACTAACTGCTCATACAAGACAGAAGGTCTGTCTCCCACTTTCTCTTTCTCATTCACATACTAATCTAGATCATTGCCATTCAGTAAAAATGCAGTGTGAGCCACGTATGTAACAATATTAAATTTCCTAGTAGCCAAGTTAAAAAAGAAATAAGTGAAATTGGTTTCATAAATATATTTTACTTAATGTAATAAAAATATTATTCCAGTATATAATCAGTATAAAATTTATTAATGAAATAGTTTAAATTTTCATCTTAATAAGTCTTCAAAGTCTTACATATATTTTATCCTTGTAGCATCTATCAACTCAGACTCTAAATTTTCATCAGAAGTACTTGATCAGTGTTTAGAGTTCATAAAATATATAGTTGAAAAAAGTAGTTTCACATACCCAAGAAAATCTAAACATAGTTAAAAGTTTTCCATTAACTGAACCAAATATTGGTACTTGGTAATTAAAGTTAAATAATATTAAAGATTCAGTTCCTCAGTCTCACTAGCCGCCTTTCAAGTGCTCAGTAACCTCATGTGGTTACTAGTGGCCACCCCAACAAAAGAGCAGTTCTGGTTCGTCCATTAGCATGATGTCCTCCCCTAGATAGACCAGCAGCCTTCATATCACCTCAGGACTTTTTAGAAATGCAAATTGCGAATCTGAAATTGGAGACTGGCCCAACACTCAGACTGTGAAGAATCCACCTGCAGTGCAGGAGACCTGGGTTTAATCCCTGGGTTGGGAAGATCCCATGGTAAAGGGAATTGCTACCCACTCCAGTATTCTTGCCTGGAGAATTCCATGGACAGAGGAGCCTGGCGTGCTACGGTACATGGGGTCACAAAGTGTGGGATGTGACTGAACGTCTAACACTTCCAACACTCTGGGCTTAACAAGTCATGCAGGTAATTGAGATGTACTCTGAAATTTGAAAACCACTGATATACAAGCCATTTAGAGACCAGTGCTTTATACTTTTTTGTACTCCAAATCACTTATAGTATTAACTTCATCTACAGAATAGAAACTAGCTGATTAGGGCCACTTTTGCACCCTACCTGTAGCAAGGCTGGGAGCTGGGGAGAGAAAGTAGAGTGGGCAAGCAATTTCTTTTTTTAAAGGCCTAATTGCACACATCCTTCTGCTCAAATTCCATTGAGCAGAGAGAGCTGAGTGGCCATGTCTAGCTGAAAGGAAGGCTGGGAATTGTAGACAGGCTGGCTGCTACTGGGTGGAGATTTGTGGAGGTGGAGTGGTCGAGGGAGTTCTGTTTCTGTAAGAAAGAAGGGGAGAATGGACACTGAAGGAGGTCTGAAATCTCATAGCAGATTGATTTATTTTGCATCCTAGGACTTAGTCTTGGTTTTATTATTTCATTGGCATATTGGGTGGGTTCCTTGGAAAAGTCAAACAGGTGAAATATGGAAGCATACAGTGCCTTGGGAAATATTAAAGGCGCTATGGAACTGAGTGATGTAGGTCAGACAGAGAAAGAGAAATAGTGTATGATATCCCTTATAAATGGAATCTAAAAAGAAATGATTGGAAAAGGACATGGCAACGCACTGCAGTGTTCTTGTCTGGAGAACCCCATGGACAGAGGAGCCTGGCAGGCCATGGGCCATAGGGTCGCAGAGAGTTGGACCAAGCCCTCATGCACAAAAAGAAATGATACAAATGAACTTACTTACAAAACAGAAAGAGAGTCAGAGACTTAGAGTATGAACTATGGTTGCCTGGACATATTGCCATATTTAAAATGGATAATCAACAAGGACCTACTATATATAGCACATGGAACTCTGCCCAGTGGTATGTGGCAGCCTGGGTGGGAGAGGAGTTTGAAGGAGAATGTATACATGTGTATCTATGGCTGAGTCTCTTTGCAGTTCGCTTGAAACTGTCACAGCATTGTTTGTTAATTATGCGCCGTGCTATGCTTAGTTGCTCAGTCACGTCCTACTCTTCATGACCCCATGGACTGTAGCCCGCCAGGCTCCCTCTCCATGGGGATTCTCTAGCCAAGAATACTGGGGTGGGTTGCCATGCCCTCCTCCAGAGGATCTTCCTGATCTAGGGCTCGAACCCAGGTCTTCCACATTGCAGTCAGAGTCTTTAACGTCTGAGCCGCCAGGGAAGCCCAAGAAGACTGGAGTGGGTAGCCTATCCCTCCTCCAGGGGATCTTCCTGAGCCAGGAATTGAACCGGGGTCTCCTGCAATGCAGGAGCTACCAGGGAAGCCCCTAATCAGCTATACTCCAATACAAATTTAAAAGTTAAAAAAAATAAAGTTGCCATGAAATATGTGTAAACTTGAAAGGTGCCAGAGAGCATATGAGTCACTAAGATTATCCTTGACCATCCTCCTTTGAAGCAGAAAAGGCTTCATGTGGCACACTGGTGGAAGGAAAAAACTTACCCTTAGGTATGATTGTTCAAAGAATGAATATATAATTGTCCCAATTGCATCCTGTAGAGATAATTGCCATTAACACTTTGGAGTGTCCACTACTAGACTATAAAGATTTTTAATGGAATTATACTTTCTTGCTCTTTTGTAATCTGCCTTTCCCGTCTAACTCATAGCACGAGTACATTTTGTACCAGTAATATAGATCTGCATTGCTGAAGACTACGTAGCATCCTGTAAGTTAATCATTTCCTGTTGTGGGGATATTTCCATTGCTTGTACTTTCTGTTTTATAATTAGCACCACAGTGAATATCTATGTGCATTTCTACCTACAACAATTCATCCATCCGTGGTCCTTTCCCCACCTCCTCACCATCTATAACATCCTGTTAAATCTCTGCAAATTGAATAAGCATATTTAATAAATTTAAACAAATAAGAGGTTAATCTTTGTTCAAATTTACACATCTTTGACATCTGTTTTAGAGTTTCTCAAACTGTGCTCCCATCGCCTGTGAACTGGACACTGGTGTTCCGGGGTTCAGAGCCTTAAACTGGGTAAAACAATAGTGAACTGTTCTCACTTCACAGACAAAATAAATCACAGCACAGCTTTCCTGTATTTGAAGTTCTTCCTGTATGTTTTTCTTAAATGTTTACCGTGTTTTGCTGTTTGCCTATTTTTGAATCGACCCTAAGATAACTTGGTATCACGTAAAGATGTATATTACCTTTAGATTAATTTTATTGGTACTTTATGGTGCTTTCGCACGAGTACCTTCACTTCAAAGAGATAAGTTTGGAAACCTCTAATCCAGGAAGTATAGGGCACTGTGACTAAGGGTAGGGGAAAGCTCCAGATTCCAAGCATTTATATTTGAATCCTAGCTTTCCCCTCCCTGCTGTATGATCTTGGAAAAGTTGTTGAATCTATCAGAGCCTCAATTTCCTCATATGTAAAAATGGGATATAGTATTTATGTTATAAGGTGGTTGTGATGGTTAAATATGAAGATTAGTAGTACCCTTGTCACAGCTCACTAAGCAATTATTAGCTACTATTTTTATTTTCTCATAGAGGAGGAAACTGAGTTACCTAGCTCATTACTCTCAGAGTTTAAATAATGTATTACATTTGCTTTTTGTTTCTATTGTCTTAAATCACATGGGGGCATTGTTCTTTATATCCAGAATGCTGAGTTTCTCCTCAGCCCAATACTTTTTTCTGGATTAACAGCTTCAGACTGGTCTTTCAAAAATCGCCCAGCAACACCCCTCTTTAGAACCTTTCCCTTCAGTGTAATGGAAGCAGGACATGCCCCTATGCCCCAGGTCTTCTTGTTCAACTGCTGTGAGAAGGTTCACAGTGACTCAGCACTCCTGATTTTTTTTAACTATCAGATAATTTTTAATTGCAACTAACATTAGATAACAAATCATTATATAAGAAAGATTTCCTAATGACTTGACTAGAAACTGTCATGGTGTTCTGCCTGAGATATATTCATTTTCATGACATTAGGAATTGTAAATTATTATTTTTCACATTTTATAATTTTTCAAGCAAGCTAAAACAGCTGTTTCAAGAAACCTGTTTAATAGTCCGAGTGTAAAAATAACAAGACTTACTTCTTCAGTCTTTGAGTTTGGAATCAGGGTCTTCCCTTTAAGAAAAAAATTGAGAAAATACTCAAAAGAAATCCTTGAATTAGCTTCAGAAGTGAAATACACCATAGAAGTGAAATTTAGAAGTCAGATAACAACCACTTCCATTGAATTTCTAGTTCTTGTAAAATGGCCTTGCTCTCTGAAAGTTTATAGCCATTTCCACGTGGTGCTAGTGGTAAAGAACCTGCCTGCCAATGCAAGAGATTAAGAGACACGGGTTCGATCCCTAGGTTGGGAAGATCCTCTGGAGGAGGACATGGCAACCCCTCCAGTATTCTTGCCTGCAGAATCCTCATGGACAGAGGAGCCTGAGGGACTATGGTCCATAGCGTCACAAAGAGTTAATACAANACAGGGAGGCCTGGCGTGCTGCGATTCATGGGGTCGCAAAGAGTCAGACACGACTGAGCGACTGAACTGAACTGAACTGAAGAATATGGTCATATAATTAAGACCAGCCATCTTTGGGTTGATTATGAAAACCTATCCAGTTCAGTTCAGTTTTGTCGCTCAGTCATGTCTGACTCTTTGTGACCCCATGAACAGCAGCATGCCAGGCCTCCCTGTCCATCACCAACTCCCAGTGTTTACCCAAATTCATGTCCATTGAGTCGGTGATGCCATCCAACCATCTCATCCTCCCTCATCCCCTACTCCTTCTGCCCTCAGTCTTTCCCAGCATATTAGGAAAACATTAATGATTGCTAAAACAGTTTTCCCAAGTATGCGCAAGGGTACAAAAACTACCCTGGGGGATGTTCAAGGGATAAATGAGATAATGTATGTGAAAGTGCTCTGGAAACTCCAAATTGTGCTACACATATGAGGGGTTGCTATGAGTGTTGTTTCTATTCCACCTAGAGTTTGGGAGCAAAGGGCATTGAAGGGAGGCCACAGGCCAAACAACCAATACCCCAAACCACTGCTTTTGTTCCCCGGTGTCTCTAGCCAAAGGGAGTCACATTCATGTACTGACCAACACAAGATACTATGAAATTCTGGTATCATTAAAAGTTACTTACATCACCAGCAGTAGGCTTCCCAGGTGGTGCTAGTGATAAAACAAACAAACAAACAAACAAACAAAAAACCCCATTTGCCAATGCAGGAGACTTAAGAGACATGGGTTTGATCCCTGGGTCAGGAAGATTCCCTGGAGGAGGGCGTGTCAACCCACTCCAGTATTCTTACCTGTAGAATCCCCATGGACAGAGAAGCCTAGCAGGCTACAGTCCACAGTGTCACAAAGAATCAGACACAACTGAATTGACTGAGCATGCACATGCATGCACGCACACACACACACCACCAGCAGTACTAGGTGACTTCCCAAAGAGGATATACTCTTGACTGAGTTCTCCCAGCTGAAAACTGGATTTGTGGTATGATTTTTTTTTTACAGTGTTAAGAACTCGATAAAACTCATTCAAGTGCTCTCATTTCTGATTTTTATTAATGTTCTTTGGTCTTGCCCCATATTCTCTCCACCCTGTCCAATTTACCAGACTATCTGGAATAGCTGAATCTCTCTGAAGATGTCAACAAGAACAGTGCTTTTTCTCACAAAGCAATCTAAATTCTATCATATGCACTATCTCTTCCTCACAGGCCAGAAATATCCTAAGGAAACAGACATACAAACTGATAAGCATTTGCAAGCACAGCTCAGGGCTACTTATCCTCAAAATATGAATGGGAGAATCAGTCCATAGAGTGAAGCCTGTCTGTACAGGATGAGATATTGATGCCAAAATATTACTTGACTTTTACTTTTTAGGCTGCCTAAGGAAAAGATAGGTGGTAGGATAGTGGGGAAAAGGTGAAACTGATATAACAAGAAGTTTGTGATCTCATATGTAAATGCACATCCTATAAAACAATGTTCAGTATCGTACAATCTTAGAGTTAGATGGAAATTCAAAAGTCATCTTATTCCCAAATGTCTGTTGCTCAATAAAGAAATGCCATCCATATCTACTTGAACTCCTTTGGTAACTGGCTAAGACTTCAAACCATCAAATAATTGAAAACATTGTCATGGAATCTCAAAAGGATTCTTTAAGACAACTTAACCTCATTCCCTTGATGATCCAGATGGGGAGACTGAGGTTCCTCTAGAAAGTATAGAATTTCTCCTCATTTACATAGCCAGTCAGTGGCAGAGCCAGGACTAGAATTCGAAGCCTCCAAATTTAGGATCTAGTGTCAAAATTAAAACAAAACAAAGCAAAACTGACCTTGGAGTAAGAAAAATCTGGTTTCTAGTTTTTGCTCAGTCACTTACTAACTCGATGATTTCTAGCAAGTTTCATTTTCTTTGGGCCTATTTGGACACCTGTACAATTAAGACCAGAAGACCTGGACCTTCCCTAGGGGTAAGTAGTCAGCGGGATTATGTATTTGAAAGTACACGGCACATAGTGGGAATTTAAGAAATAATAAATTACAAAGGAACTTGTCACATTCATCCATCATGTTCCTTTTAGTGTTTCCCATCACTTTGAAGGTACCACCACCACTCCAACTTATATAGCTTAAAATCTCAGAGTCTAATTTGACTTGACGGCATGCTGTAAGAGTAAGGATGGAGGAGTTTTTATCCTGGGAATGAAAGATAAATGAGAATCTTGTCTTTGGTTTTCAGATCTTTGAGGAACTATCCTGAAGAAACTGAGCAGACTTCTCTGAGTGGCCCCAGAGAGAATGACTAGAACCTCTGGAAGCCACATGAAGCCTGAGTTTAGCTTAACAAAAGGAAGAACTTTTGCAGAGTCAGGGCTTCCTATGAAGGGAATGGACTCTCAGAGATTAGTAAGTACATTCCCTCTGAAAGTATTCAGGCAGAAACTAGAAAAGATTTTATAAGGTGTAGTTAATTGGAGTGAAAGAAAATTATGATTCATAAAAACCTACTATGCATCAGATATCATGCTAGACATTTTACAAGGATTACTTCTTTTAATCCTTTCAACAAACCTATGATATGGATACTATTCTCTCTCTAAACAGTTTTGGAGAAATTCATATTTCTCAGTGGGCTTGCTACCTCATAATAAGTGGGTAGTAGGAAAAAAGCTTTGCTGTATCAAACTGGTTGGCATTAAATGCAGTAGTACTTCATTCCTTGTGTACAAAAATCACACTCCCAGGACCTATTTCTAAATGTCCTATGAGTACTGTTTTGATCCTGGTTGGAAATAAGGAATAATAGATATGCTTATGATCA
Source organism: Oreotragus oreotragus (assembly GCA_006410675.1). NCBI lineage: Eukaryota > Metazoa > Chordata > Mammalia > Artiodactyla > Bovidae > Oreotragus > Oreotragus oreotragus. Next base: position 391,692 of record SJYX01018991.1, on the reverse strand, counting down.
CAAACAGCAGGTAAGTAGCAGACCCAGAACTTTAATAAGCTGTGTCTAACTCAGAAAGTGGATACCCTTTCTATTTGTACCATCCACAAAAATGGATGGAATTAGTGGAATACACAACCTTTTCAAGACAGTATGGTACTGGCACAAAGACAGAAATATAGATCAATGGAACAAAATAGAAAGCACAGAGATTTCAGACTAAGTAGCTATTATAAAGAGATTGCAAACAAAACTAACTGCTCATACAAGACAGAAGGTCTGTCTCCCACTTTCTCTTTCTCATTCACATACTAATCTAGATCATTGCCATTCAGTAAAAATGCAGTGTGAGCCACGTATGTAACAATATTAAATTTCCTAGTAGCCAAGTTAAAAAAGAAATAAGTGAAATTGGTTTCATAAATATATTTTACTTAATGTAATAAAAATATTATTCCAGTATATAATCAGTATAAAATTTATTAATGAAATAGTTTAAATTTTCATCTTAATAAGTCTTCAAAGTCTTACATATATTTTATCCTTGTAGCATCTATCAACTCAGACTCTAAATTTTCATCAGAAGTACTTGATCAGTGTTTAGAGTTCATAAAATATATAGTTGAAAAAAGTAGTTTCACATACCCAAGAAAATCTAAACATAGTTAAAAGTTTTCCATTAACTGAACCAAATATTGGTACTTGGTAATTAAAGTTAAATAATATTAAAGATTCAGTTCCTCAGTCTCACTAGCCGCCTTTCAAGTGCTCAGTAACCTCATGTGGTTACTAGTGGCCACCCCAACAAAAGAGCAGTTCTGGTTCGTCCATTAGCATGATGTCCTCCCCTAGATAGACCAGCAGCCTTCATATCACCTCAGGACTTTTTAGAAATGCAAATTGCGAATCTGAAATTGGAGACTGGCCCAACACTCAGACTGTGAAGAATCCACCTGCAGTGCAGGAGACCTGGGTTTAATCCCTGGGTTGGGAAGATCCCATGGTAAAGGGAATTGCTACCCACTCCAGTATTCTTGCCTGGAGAATTCCATGGACAGAGGAGCCTGGCGTGCTACGGTACATGGGGTCACAAAGTGTGGGATGTGACTGAACGTCTAACACTTCCAACACTCTGGGCTTAACAAGTCATGCAGGTAATTGAGATGTACTCTGAAATTTGAAAACCACTGATATACAAGCCATTTAGAGACCAGTGCTTTATACTTTTTTGTACTCCAAATCACTTATAGTATTAACTTCATCTACAGAATAGAAACTAGCTGATTAGGGCCACTTTTGCACCCTACCTGTAGCAAGGCTGGGAGCTGGGGAGAGAAAGTAGAGTGGGCAAGCAATTTCTTTTTTTAAAGGCCTAATTGCACACATCCTTCTGCTCAAATTCCACTGAGCAGAGAGAGCTGAGTGGCCATGTCTAGCTGAAAGGAAGGCTGGGAATTGTAGACAGGCTGGCTGCTACTGGGTGGAGATTTGTGGAGGTGGAGTGGTCGAGGGAGTTCTGTTTCTGTAAGAAAGAAGGGGAGAATGGACACTGAAGGAGGTCTGAAATCTCATAGCAGATTGATTTATTTTGCATCCTAGGACTTAGTCTTGGTTTTATTATTTCATTGGCATATTGGGTGGGTTCCTTGGAAAAGTCAAACAGGTGAAATATGGAAGCATACAGTGCCTTGGGAAATATTAAAGGCGCTATGGAACTGAGTGATGTAGGTCAGACAGAGAAAGAGAAATAGTGTATGATATCCCTTATAAATGGAATCTAAAAAGAAATGATTAGAAAAGGACATGGCAACACACTGCAGTGTTCTTGTCTGGAGAACCCCATGGACAGAGGAGCCTGGCAGGCCATGGGCCATAGGGTCGCAGAGAGTTGGACCAAGCCCTCATGCACAAAAAGAATGATACAAATGAACTTACTTACAAAACAGAAAGAGAGTCAGAGACTTAGAGTATGAACTATGGTTGCCTGGACATATTGCCATATTTAAAATGGATAATCAACAAGGACCTACTATATATAGCACATGGAACTCTGCCCAGTGGTATGTGGCAGCCTGGGTGGGAGAGGAGTTTGAAGGAGAATGTATACATGTGTATCTATGGCTGAGTCTCTTTGCAGTTCGCTTGAAACTGTCACAGCATTGTTTGTTAATTATGCGCCGTGCTATGCTTAGTTGCTCAGTCACGTCCTACTCTTCATGACCCCATGGACTGTAGCCCGCCAGGCTCCCTCTCCATGGGGATTCTCTAGCCAAGAATACTGGGGTGGGTTGCCATGCCCTCCTCCAGAGGATCTTCCTGATCTAGGGCTCGAACCCAGGTCTTCCACATTGCAGTCAGAGTCTTTAACGTCTGAGCCGCCAGGGAAGCCCAAGAAGACTGGAGTGGGTAGCCTATCCCTCCTCCAGGGGATCTTCCTGAGCCAGGAATTGAACCGGGGTCTCCTGCAATGCAGGAGCTACCAGGGAAGCCCCTAATCAGCTATACTCCAATACAAATTTAAAAGTTAAAAAAAATAAAGTTGCCATGAAATATGTGTAAACTTGAAAGGTGCCAGAGAGCATATGAGTCACTAAGATTATCCTTGACCATCCTCCTTTGAAGCAGAAAAGGCTTCATGTGGCACACTGGTGGAAGGAAAAAACTTACCCTTAGGTATGATTGTTCAAAGAATGAATATATAATTGTCCCAATTGCATCCTGTAGAGATAATTGCCATTAACACTTTGGAGTGTCCACTACTAGACTATAAAGATTTTTAATGGAATTATACTTTCTTGCTCTTTTGTAATCTGCCTTTCCCGTCTAACTCATAGCACGAGTACATTTTGTACCAGTAATATAGATCTGCATTGCTGAAGACTACGTAGCATCCTGTAAGTTAATCATTTCCTGTTGTGGGGATATTTCCATTGCTTGTACTTTCTGTTTTATAATTAGCACCACAGTGAATATCTATGTGCATTTCTACCTACAACAATTCATCCATCCGTGGTCCTTTCCCCACCTCCTCACCATCTATAACATCCTGTTAAATCTCTGCAAATTGAATAAGCATATTTAATAAATTTAAACAAATAAGAGGTTAATCTTTGTTCAAATTTACACATCTTTGACATCTGTTTTAGAGTTTCTCAAACTGTGCTCCCATCGCCTGTGAACTGGACACTGGTGTTCCGGGGTTCAGAGCCTTAAACTGGGTAAAACAATAGTGAACTGTTCTCACTTCACAGACAAAATAAATCACAGCACAGCTTTCCTGTATTTGAAGTTCTTCCTGTATGTTTTTCTTAAATGTTTACCGTGTTTTGCTGTTTGCCTATTTTTGAATCGACCCTAAGATAACTTGGTATCACGTAAAGATGTATATTACCTTTAGATTAATTTTATTGGTACTTTATGGTGCTTTCGCACGAGTACCTTCACTTCAAAGAGATAAGTTTGGAAACCTCTAATCCAGGAAGTATAGGGCACTGTGACTAAGGGTAGGGGAAAGCTCCAGATTCCAAGCATTTATATTTGAATCCTAGCTTTCCCCTCCCTGCTGTATGATCTTGGAAAAGTTGTTGAATCTATCAGAGCCTCAATTTCCTCATATGTAAAAATGGGATATAGTATTTATGTTATAAGGTGGTTGTGATGGTTAAATATGAAGATTAGTAGTACCCTTGTCACAGCTCACTAAGCAATTATTAGCTACTATTTTTATTTTCTCATAGAGGAGGAAACTGAGTTACCTAGCTCATTACTCTCAGAGTTTAAATAATGTATTACATTTGCTTTTTGTTTCTATTGTCTTAAATCACATGGGGGCATTGTTCTTTATATCCAGAATGCTGAGTTTCTCCTCAGCCCAATACTTTTTTCTGGATTAACAGCTTCAGACTGGTCTTTCAAAAATCGCCCAGCAACACCCCTCTTTAGAACCTTTCCCTTCAGTGTAATGGAAGCAGGACATGCCCCTATGCCCCAGGTCTTCTTGTTCAACTGCTGTGAGAAGGTTCACAGTGACTCAGCACTCCTGATTTTTTTTAACTATCAGATAATTTTTAATTGCAACTAACATTAGATAACAAATCATTATATAAGAAAGATTTCCTAATGACTTGACTAGAAACTGTCATGGTGTTCTGCCTGAGATATATTCATTTTCATGACATTAGGAATTGTAAATTATTATTTTTCACATTTTATAATTTTTCAAGCAAGCTAAAACAGCTGTTTCAAGAAACCTGTTTAATAGTCCGAGTGTAAAAATAACAAGACTTACTTCTTCAGTCTTTGAGTTTGGAATCAGGGTCTTCCCTTTAAGAAAAAAATTGAGAAAATACTCAAAAGAAATCCTTGAATTAGCTTCAGAAGTGAAATACACCATAGAAGTGAAATTTAGAAGTCAGATAACAACCACTTCCATTGAATTTCTAGTTCTTGTAAAATGGCCTTGCTCTCTGAAAGTTTATAGCCATTTCCACGTGGCGCTAGTGGTAAAGAACCTGCCTGCCAATGCAAGAGATTAAGAGACACGGGTTCGATCCCTAGGTTGGGAAGATCCTCTGGAGGAGGACATGGCAACCCCTCCAGTATTCTTGCCTGCAGAATCCTCATGGACAGAGGAGCCTGAGGGACTATGGTCCATAGCGTCACAAAGAGTTAATACAACTAATGTGACTTCGCACACACACGTGAAAATAACAAGACATACTTCTTTTGGAATTAGGGCTTCCCCTTTAAGAAAAATGAAGAGAAAACACTCAGAAGGAATCCTTGAATTGGCTTCAAGGATTCCTGTAAAACGGCCTTGCTCTCTGAAAGTCTGTGGCCATTCCCGTCTGTTTTGCTTGGCCTTATTCTGCCGTGGCTGCTTCCTCTGAATTGGTCAAGGCTTCTCAGTGGGGTGTGGGTTTCAGTGTTAATCCGTCTACAGTAACTGGAATTACTGTGGACTTTACTGTATACTCTAGTTGGTTGTTAGAATGTTTGGTGTCAAATTAAAAACTTTATCAGAAGCCCGAGCTCCTGATTTCTCTGACATTTTCAGAGCAGACCTGGGGTATCCCTGATCTGGGAATGTAAGGTGGCGATGATGTGGTGGGCGCAGTGGCAGCTGGATATTCCGTAGTTGTAGCAAGAGTTCTAACATCATAGGAACTCTGGCCAGGGACTGGCTATTAAATCTCTCTCTCTACCCATCTTTCATAACAGTACCTACCTCACGGGTTGTATATATTAAGAAAGATGATCCACTTACGATGAGATTATTAGCACAGTATCTGGCGCATAGTAATTCCCTTATGATTGCTATTAATTAAGTAGTATTATTATTCACAATAATTGAGATACTGAAAATACTCTTGCTGGCACACTATTTAATATATTGAGACAGTTTCTTAGTGCCAGCCAGTCTTCTTTTCCCTGTAACTCTATTAAGCTTTTGAATAATACTAGTCATAAAGCCTTAAAAACTAATATTTGTTCAGTATTACATTAATAGGAGAAAATGGAAATATTTTCCTAACAGTTCTTACTGTTAACTACTGCATCTGTTTGAAGTCATATGATTTACTCAGTTTCTATGGTGTATGTCGTAATATGACTTCAGAAAGTGAAATGGTGATAATAATGACAACAGTAATAAACATCTGAATTAATATGAAGAGAATGCCTGTGCCATTTCGATTTCATAAGTTGTGAGTTGTCAAGCTTTGCTGGATGATAACTGTTTAAAATAAATACTATTTCAGCTTGTATAACTCACCAGCTTCTTATCAAGGTGATAGCTAGACAGACAGGTAGTCACTAAAAAAATTTTTTTTGTTTTGAGATAATTATAGATTTACAGGACGTTGCCTGAAAATATATAGGGAGGTCCTGTGTATCTGTCTCTTTGGACCATCTTACATCACTATAGTATAAAGCAAAACCAGGAAATGACATTGATGGCAATCCGCAGAGTTTATTCATATATGCAGTATTAATAATTTTCCAGTCTATAACTTGTCTTTTCATCCTCTTCAAGGGGTCTGTTACAGAGCAAACATTTTTAATTTTGGTAATGTTCAATTTATCAGTTTTTCCTTTTTATAATACAGGGTCAGGTTTCTCAAAAGGTGGTCTGCACATCACCTGCTTTGGAATCATCTGAAGTACTTGTCACAAAGCTTATTTCCTTCGGCCCCACCCCAAATACTCTGAATCAGATTCTCAGGAGTGGAGTCTGGTGGTCTCTTTAATTTAAGAAGCTCCTTAAAACCCGAGAACCACTGATTCAGAGTTTGGCCTTGGGTTTTTTCCTTTTTCCTCTACCTTGTCTATAGATTGTCCATTCATTCCTACCTCTTATATTGTCAGATATGTGTGGATAACTTCTGCACAACCTCTCTAATGAGCTCCAGAATTGCTGCCTTGCTGGATACTCTCTTCTACTGTACACAGAAAGTCTTTAGTAAATAGATTATTGAATAGATGGGCTGCTGTGAATAAGATGTAGTAGAATAAAAACCATCCTAGGAAATGGCAATCTACTCAGGTATTCTTGCCTGGAAACTTCCAGGGACCGAGGAGCCTGGTAGGCTACAGTTCATGAGGTCACAAAGAGTCAGACATGACTGAGCACATTATAATTTTATAATTATTATTTATAGATTGTCTGTCAAAAAGCCTAGGCACTGGTCTTGGTGTTTGAAATTACTTAATTACATAATATTTGGGGGAGAAGTTTAGTTTTACACACACACACACACACACACACAGTCTTGGGGTTATTTGCCTAACAGAAGCAAAAGATATTAAGAAGAGGTGGCAAGAATGCATGAAGAACTAAACAAAAAATATCTTCATGAGCCAGATAACCATGATGGTGTGATCATTCACCTAGAGCCAGACATCCTGGAATGTGAAGTCAAGTGGGCCTTAGGAAGCATCATTATGAACAAAGCCAGTGGAGGTGATAGAATTCCAGTTGAGCGCTAGTGGAGGTGATGGGCTGCAGTTGAGCTATTTCAAATCCTAAAAGATGATGCTGTGAAAGTGCTATACTTAATATGTCAGCAAATTTGGAAAACTCAGCAGTGGCCACAGGACTGGAAAAGATCAGTTTTCATTCCAATCCCAAAGAAACACAATGCCAAAGAATGCTCAGAGTAATGCACAATTGTACTCATCTCACATGCTAGCAAAGTAATGCTGAAAATTCTCCAAGCCAGGCTTCAACAGTACGTGAACTGTGAACTTCCATATGTTCAAGCTGGTTGTAGAAAAGTCAGAGGAACCAGATATCAAATTGCCAACATCCATTGAATCATCAAAAAAAGCAAGAGAATTCCAGAAAAACATCTATTTCTGCTTTATTGATTATGCCAAAGCCTTTGACTGTATGGATTACATCAAACTGGAAAATTCTGAAAGAAATGGGAGTACCAGACCACCTGACCTGCTTCCTGAGAAATCTGTATGCAGGTCAAGAAGCAATAGGTAGAACCAGACATGGAACAACAGACTGGTTACAAATTGGGAAAGGAGTACATCAAGGCTGTATATTTTCACCCTGCTTATTTAACTTATATGCAGAATACATCATGAGAAATGCCAGGCTGGATAAAGCACAAGCTATAATAAAGATAGCCAGGAAAAATAGCAATAACCTGAGGTTATTGAGATATGCAAATGACACCACCGTTATGGCAAAAAGCAAAGAAGAACTAAAGAGCCTCTAGATGAAAGTGAAACAGGAGGGTTAAAAAGCTGGCTTAAAACTCAACATTCAAAAAACAAAGATCATGGCATTCAGTCCCATCACTTTATGGCAAATAGATGGGGAAACAGTGGAAACAGTGACAGATTTTATTTTCTTGGACTTCAGAATCACTGCTGACGGTAACTACAGCCGTGAAATTAAAAGACGCTCACTCCTTAGAAGAAAAGCTATGACCAACCTAGAGAGCATATTAAAAAGCAGAGACATTACTTTGCCAACAAAGGTCTGCCTAGTCAAGCTATGGTTTTTCTAGTAGTCATGCATGGATGTGAGAGTTGGACTAAAAAGAAAGCTGAGCTCTGAAGAATTTGATGCTTTTGAACTGTAGTGTTGGAGAAGACTCTTGAGAGTCCTTTGGACTTCAGGGAGATCCATCCAGTCAATCGTAAAGGAAATCAGTCCTGACTGTTTATTGGAAGGACTAATGCTAAAACTGAAGCTCCAATACTTTGGCCACTCAGCAAAGAGCTGAGTCATTAGAAAAGACCTTGATGGGTTGAAGTGGGAGGGGAAGGGGATGCCAGGAGATGAGATGATTGGATAGCATCACTGAGTTGATAAACATGAGTTTGAGCAAGCTCTGGGGGTTGGTGATAGACAGGGAATCTGGCGTGCTGCCATCTGTGGGGTCTCAAAGAGTTGGACACAACTGAGCAACTGAACTGAACTGATTTGCACCTCCTCTTCCATTCATTGGAGCAGATAATTTGATGCACTTTTTATTTGGAGAAAAATTTATATCACTTGAATATCTGTATTCCTGAGGTTTAGCAGCATAATATTTAGGTGTCTGGTTGCTGTTTTTAAAAATTTAAACTGGTTCAGTTCAGTCGCTCAGTCGTGTCCGACTCTTTGTGACCCCATGAATCGCAGCACGCCAGGCCTCTACCAACCCCCAAAGATATTGATTCTCTCATTCTTCTTTTTTCAATTTCATGTAATTTGTCAACTTCCAAACTCTGCAGATTCATCTTCTGTGATGTCTTGTTAAATTCATTGCCTCCTTTCCATTCCCATAATCACTACCTCCAGAGTCTCATTCCCTTTCTGCATCTGGTTTATCTTCCTCTCATGTTTTCCTATTCCAGTTAATTCATGTTTACCAGACTATTCTTCCTGAAACACAGATTTGTCTTTTTCCTTTAGCTCAGAAACTTTCAATGATTTTCCAAAGTATGATGAATTAAAGAGAAAATCTAGCATTCAAAAGTCTTCCATGGTTTGTCATCAATCTACCATGGCAACTTTAACTTCCATTTTCCACCTAATTGTAATATAAAATCCAGTTCAGCTGGTGTTCTTTTCACAAGCCCAGAGCTTCCCTGACTCCAAACAGTTGTTCTTGTTTTTTTCTCTGCTTGGACTGCTCTCTCTTCTGTTTCCACCTGTTGAAATCCTATCTGTGTTTCATGGCTCATCATAAATAATAATAGTTAACATTTATAAAGTGCTTATTTTGGTCCAGCCACTGTGCTAAGTGTGTGCAATTATTTCACATGGATTATCTAATTTAATCCTCACAGACACTTAATAAAGTAAGCTCTATTATTATCTATGGCTTTAGCCTAGATTAAAACAGAATTCAGAGAGGATATAGTAATTATGCTTGATCAATGTCACACAAGTTAATAAATGGTAGGAATGGGATTTGAGTTCAAGTAGTCTGGCTTTGCAGCTCTGAAAGGTGCTAAAAAGTAAAAAAAAAAAAAAAAATCCAAAAACCCTTTCTGATTTTTTCTGGCTCAACTAGATGTGATCCTTATCTGACAATATCAAAACATTTTGACAGGATCTTTAAAGCTTATCTTATTTAATTGCTCTTATACCCATGACGAGGTGCTAGTGGGCACAGACTATGTCTTTAGGCATATGTCTGTCTCATGCAGTGTGGCACAGAGTAGGTGCTCAGTAAGTCTGTTATGTTGACTTGGAGGTATGCTGGGGTGAAGGAAGGGACTGAAGAATTGTGTAGGGGAAGATAACCCAAACTTTCCTGCCTTAGCCACCGTGCATGGTGTGATACTGGTCAAAGCTGCCAACATCTGTCTAAATCAGATCTTGCAGTCTCTGCTTCCCAAGCCTAGTTTCCTGGCAGGTCTTTTCTTGTCCCCCAGTTCTCACAGCTGCCTTAGCCAATGTTTGAGATAAGGCAGGATCAAAATATCACTGCCCTGGGCTCAGTTTCCAGGAATGAAGGATCAAGTGAAACCCAGCCTGGTGGGTGAGGGTGAAAACTGAAAGCCCCCAAATAGAGCCTACAAGCTCTTTACACAAGCCCCGACTTGCCCAGGGGCCACGTGGGTAGGCCAGCAACTCAACTTCCTTTGGGATGCTTTACAAATATGATTCGACTCCTCCCTCCCTTCCCTAAGCTCCTTGACTCCTTCTCTTCTTTATCTCCCAACTGCAGATAGGGTGGTTGGATGGTCCAGGTATGTTTCCAAAGGACATAGGGGTGCAGTAAAAGCCTGCCCAGGGGAACTGGCTCACCAAGGTCACCAGGGTATTAGTGCAGGTCCCTGGCATCTCACACAGCACTTTCTGGATACAGATGGGTGGGTAGACAGACAGCCTCAGGACACCTTCCCAGCCATTCTGACATGGTAGCACCTTAGGAGGATCATCCTAACATGATCCTGAACTCCCATATCTATGCTCCACAAATCTCAACCACCTTGCCACGCCAGAGAGTGTTCACACTTACCCTGTAAATGAATGGATGGATGGATCTTGCTCCAGCAACAGAATTCTTGGACAAATGTACCTCAGCGTGGGCCAGATATCCCACCAAGCCCCCACTTCTCAGCGCCCAGCCTCCATACCACGCACTCAGTAGATGAAATCCATTACAGTCAAAGCTCTGCTCTCATTTCATATGTGCAGCAACAACAGCCAGATCTTACTCTCTTTCCTTTCATGCTACAGCCTACTTCCCCGCCCCCATGAAGCAGCTATTGGATCACTGCAGTGTCTAGGCGTGGCTACACAAAGAAGTTTCACCCCTGACAGGGAGAGTAGGGGAGGAGTTGGGGAAGGGTGGGTGAATAGTGAAAAAGCCCCACCTTTGGCAGAAACTGGAAAGCTCCAGGGACTAAAGCAGGGAGAAAGGGAATAGAAGCAGGAGAGGTTGTGGAGCTGGTTAAGATCTGTGGTTTCTCGGGAGGACTTGAGTCTTTGTGGCAGAGTGCCACTTCTGTACATAAGCCTCACTCATTCAAGTCGTCCCTTTATCCACTGCTGCTGCTGCTAAGTCACTTCAGCCGTGTCCGACTCTGTGTGACCCCATAGACGGCAGCCCACCAGGCTCCCCCGTCCCTGGGATTCTCCAGGCAAGAACACTGGAGTGGGTTGCCATTTCCTTCTCCAATGCATGAAAAAGAAAAGTGAAAGTGAAGTCGTTCAGTCTGTCCGACTGTTAGCGACCCCATGGACTGCAGCCCACCAGGCTACTCTGTCCATTGGATTTTCCAGGCAGGAGTACTGGGGTGGGGTGCCATTGTTTATTTCTTTACTGTCACTGGATTGTAATCTGTAATAATTTAGTTGATAAATTTGCTTGGTTATTTAATGTCTGTCATTTCCCTTCCACTAATCAGTAAGCATTATGAGCTAACACTCAATAACAACACTTATGCAACACTTGATATCTTCCAGGTACTCTTCTTAACGTTTTACATATATTAACTAATTTAATTCTCATAACTACTCTAGTTTGATTCACAATTTAGAGATAAGAAAACTGAGGCATAGTCTGATTGCCCAATGTCAAACAGCTAATAAGTGACAGAGCTGGGAAGGAGACTGATATATAGAAGAAGGAATAAATAAACTAGAGAACCAGGGGTAAAGGACAGAATGGAAGAGGTCAGAAAGACTTTGAATATGTTTAAGTTGAGTAGCCACAGAGCCCCACAGGATGAAGAAATGTGAGTTGGCAGCAAGAGGACCCTTTAGCCTGGGGGCAGTCTCCCACAGACACATCCTTGCTGTCTTTTAGCTTTTAAACACAAGTCCTTTCCAGCTAAGATGGGAACATTCTTCAAGGTCAGAATTAGGGGACTTTCAACAACCCCTGTCTCAAGAGCTCAAGATCTTCCCTTCCCCCCTTCCCTATAAACCATGCCTCATTTTTTTGTACTTTGTTTTTTATTATTATTTTTAGTTATTGGAGCATAGTTGATTTACAATATTGTGTTAGTTTCTGCTGTACAGCAAAGTGAATCAGTTATACATATACATATATCCATTCTTTTTTAGTCTTTTCCCATGTAGGCCATTACAGAGTACTGAATAGCATTCCCTGTGGAACTCTAATAAGTAGGTCCTTATTAGTTATCTATTTTATATATAATAGTGTATATATGTCAGTCTCAATCACCCAATTTATCCCTCCCCCTTCTTACATTCTGATAGCCATGAATTTGTTTTCTACATATGTAATTTTATTTGTGTTTTGTAGATAAATTAGTTTGTTCCCATTTTTAGATTCTGCATATAAGTAATATCATATGATATTTGTCTTTCTCTATCTCTGACTTGGACATCACTCAGTAGAACCAAGACTCATTCAAAAACTACTGCCTCATTGGTATCATTATTACTTACCTTCCTCCTTGTGCCCAACCTTTCTACTCACAAAACATACTCTTCTTCCCACTGAAAAGTAAAATCTTCTATCACACTGCCTCCCCCTCAAATAATAGCTTCATCTCTCTTTCTTTCTCAGCCAAATTTCTGACTAAAGTAGTCTTCACTCACTGTTTCCATGTCTTCACTTTCCATTAGCTTCCCAATTTATTGTAATCTGACTTCTAGTCCAATGCTCTTTCCCTGAGGTCACAAATGACCTTATACTTCCACATTTTAGAGAACATTTTCACTCATTTTATTATTATTTTTTTTTCAGTATCAGCCGCCCTTTTCTTTGGGAAACATTATTTCTTGTGTTGGAAAACTTGGTCATCTCCTGGTTTTCCTGTTTCTCTAACCCTTCTCAGATTATGTCACTGGATATTCTCCAGTGATATAATATTGGCAGTGCTGGGACTCTCACAACACTTTATACATACAATCTCATTTGTCCCACAGAACAACTCTTTGAAGTATTATTTTCCTTATTTTATACATGTGGAAACTCAAGATCAGACAAGTTAACTGAATAGTCCAAGGGCACACAGCAAGTACAAGCTTAATCCAGAATTATAACCAGAACCTGACTCTAAGCATGCTACATCGTGCTGTCTTGCTCCAATGAGTAAGGACAGGGCACAATAGAATGTCTCTGGAGTCTAAATTGGGATCCCAGAACTGCCATTTAAAATTTGTATGCTGTGTCATCTTAAGCAAGTACTTCAATCTCTCAGAGATTCTGTTTCTCTATCTATAAAATATGGAAAGAAACCAGGTCAGAAGATTTGAGAATATTTTATAGACTTTCTAATCTGGTTCCAGACACAGGAACTCAATAACTGGGACCTGTTAGAATGACAGTGATAACTACTATGTCTATAATTATTAATCTTTTCCCTCTATTTTTTCTACCTTTTATTATTATTTTAACCTTATTAGTCTGCTTTCTTGTCACTAGTTTCTAATTTTATTTGTTTTATCCTGATTCAATCTTCCTCTGAGAGAATGTAATTTCAACTGAAGCAATTAGTCAAACCCTTGTGTTTTCCCTACACACTACCTTCTTAGGCCTAGGACTGGAAGTTCAGCACACAGTGACCAGAAGGCTGTATAACTCTGAGTATTTTACACATATATCTGCTAATAATATTACTTTAAAACAACAGGTAGCATAGTCCTCTAGAATTCTTTACAAATGTATTTCCTTTAATCCTTATAACTATGGGAAGGTGCCATTATTATTATTATGCAAATTTATTAATTGGAACCTGGAAAAGGAAATGGTAATCCACTCCAGTATCCTTGTCTGGAAAATCCCATGGACAAAGGAGCCTTGGCAACTAAACAACAACAACACTAATTGGAAACGCCAGAAATGCCATCTCTTGCATGTGTACTATATGCAGGAACTGAGATAGGCAATTTATATGTTATCTCACTAACTCTTCTAGAGCACATCCAATATCTGAGGATTATTATCTCTATCTTAAAAATGAAAAAAAAAGGAATATATAAAGCATTAAGTGACATCCAAATGAGCACAGAATTGCTAAGCAGAGGTGTTGAGATTTGAACTCTTTTTACTATACCATGCTACTCCTCACCTACTGTCAGCCTTGTGAGGATAGGAANAGGGGAGTTTTATGTCAGAGAGGTTTGAGCTCCACGTGGGCCAGCTAACCCTGGCGACACAATCTCCACTGACTTCAGATGACCATGTCACTGCTGTGTGCTGTGGGATCCACAAGGAGATCAAGTGATAGTGTGACTGGTGAACCTTAACAGAGATAATTCTGATCAGTAAGTGATCTCTGAAGACTGATGCTGGTAGGAATATATTAAGGATGGTGCAATGAAGAATTGATGCTTTTGAACTGTGGTGTTAGAGAAGACTCTTGAGAGTCCCTTGGACTGCAAGGAGATCCAACCAGTTCATTCTAAAGATCACTCCTGGGTGTTCTTTGGAAGGACTGATGCTAAAGCTGAAACTCCAGTACTTTGGCCACCTCATGCAAAGGGTTGACTCTTTGGCAAAGACCCTGATGCTGGGAGAGATTGGGGGCAGGAGGAGAAGGGGACGACAGAGGATGAAATGGCTGGATGGCATCACCGACTCGATGGACTTGAGTTTGAGTGAACTCCGGGAGTTGGTGATGGACAGGGAGGCCTGGCGTGCTGCAGTTCATGGGGCTGCAGAGTCAGACACGACTGAGCGACTGAACTGTACTGAGCTGAATGTAGGATGCAGTCCTTCCTGCCCCCACTGGATGTCAGAATTAGGCTACAGCCATGGCTTTGTCTTGGACCTCATCATAATTTGAAACAATGTATCCACCAACATATGAGACCCCAAAGAGTTACCATCTTTGACCTTGGCTTCCTACCACTCTTTCTCCCTTCATTCTTCCTCCTACCCAGCTGGGTGTCTGTCCGTCGCATGGCACCCAGCCCCCTTTCTGTCTTCTCAGCTCATCTTACCTTTTGGCATCATTACCATAGCTTGGATATCATGTAAGCCAACTCAGCAGGGCTGCCTAGTTTTCTTACCTCTTGTCCTTCAGTGATCCATCTGGCCAGTCCTGACCTTGAGAAAGCTCTGTCATTCTGTTTTTCTTTTCATTTCCATTATCATCAAATTTCCCTTATAGCCTGCTCACGACTCCTTATCTCCATTTTATCACTATTCAGTGGGTCATGAATCAGGCTTCTGACACCACCCGTTACTGAAATACTCTTAGAGGACCAAACTGCTCTTCTGCAGCCAAATCCAGTGAATGGCCTTTGCTCAGTTCCTTACTTTTTGCAGCTTTTGGCACTGTTGCAGCTAAGTCAATTCAGTCATGTCTGACTCTGTGCGACCCCATAGACAGCAGCCCACCAGGCTCCCCTGTCCCTGGGATCCTCCAGGGAAGAACACTGGAGTGGGTTGCCATTTCCTTCTCCAGTGCAGGAAAGTGAAAAGTGAAAGTGAAGTTGCTCAGTTGTGCCCGACTCTTAGCGACCCCATGGACTGCAGCCCACCAGGCTCCTCCATCCATGGGATTTTCCAGGCAAGAGTACTGGAGTGGGGTGCCATTGCCTTCTCCGTTTGACACTGTAGCCTCATCTTTAATTGTATCCATCTCGTTTGAAAAGACCCTGATGCTGGGAGGGATTGGGGGCGGGAAGAGAAGGAGATGACAGAGGATGAGATGATTGAGTGGCATCACCAACTCAGTGGACATGAATTTGGGTGAACTCTGGGAGTTGGTGATGGACAGGGAGGCCTGGCGTGCTGCGGTTCATGGGGTTGCAAAGAGTCGGACACAACTGCGCGACTGAAGTGAACTGAACTGAACTGTGTATTCCTTTGGGTCTACTCCTATCTCCCTGTTTCCTTTCACTCTCCTTTCCCCGATACTTTCTAAATTCAGGGACTGTCGTCCATGTAATCCTCAGCTGTGTTCTTTTTCACAGTTCTTATCCCTTCTCATGTCTCTTCTAGTCACTGCTGTGTGGATGACTTCTAAATATAGATTCCATCTCAGCTGAACTCTAGGCTTATGTGTCCTTTTGCCTTTTGGCGATCTCTGCTTGATCTTCTACATGATGCATGAAACACAGTATGTTTTAAAATATACTATATGTATATTTGAAAACAAATTCCTGGTACTTCCCCGGCAGTCCAGTGGTTAGGACAGTGCACTTCAGCTGCAGAGGGCATGGGTTTGATCCCTGGTTGAGGAACTAAAATCCTGCATGCCACATGGTGTGACCAAAAAATAGGAAAAAAATATGTAAGTAAAACTTCTTCCCCTTCCTTCTTTCACTGATTCCTGTTAATGGGCCTACAGTCCTTTATTTCAATGGTTCCTAAATGTTTTTGGTTGCACACTGCAACAGTAAAAAGCTTTGTGCATGTTATATCTAAAATATNAAATCCTGCATGCCACATGGTGTGACCAAAAAATAGGAAAAAAATATGTAAGTAAAACTTCTTCCCCTTCCTTCTTTCACTGATTCCTGTTAATGGGCCTACAGTCCTTTATTTCAATGGTTCCTAAATGTTTTTGGTTGCACACTGCAACAGTAAAAAGCTTTGTGCATGTTATATCTAAAATATGATATTTGTTAATAAATATTATATGTTTATGATAATATTCTTCTAAAGCTTAGGAAATAGAAATTTTACAAAGATTGCAGATGTTTAATAGTAAAATTTTTGTTCTCTCTAAAATACTACTAATAATTTAATATGCTTCATTTTAAAAATCCAGATTGAATGCCTTGTTATATAGAAATTTGAGTACTGTTTATTTTGATTGTTGATTTTAGTGTTTTAGTTGAAAAAGATATCCTACAAATACATGTGAATTCAAATAGAAGTATATTTTTAGCTATACTTGTGCTTAGTTACTCGGTCACGTCCAACTCTTTGTGACCCCACCAACAGTAACCCACCAGGCTCCTCTGTCCGTGGGATTCTCCAGGCAAGAATGCTAGAGTGGGTTGCCATTTCCTTCTCCTATATTTATGAACTCGTAATTCTTGAATAGAATGATGGTTGTCGGGGACTGGAGAGGAGGGCACAGGAGTTTTTATTTAAAAGAGTACGGAGTTTCAGTTTTGCAGCATAAAAAGAGCCTGGAGGTGGATGGTTGAACAACAGTGAAAGTGTCCTGAATGCCCCTGCAGTGTACACTTTAAAAGGTAAATTTTATGTGTATTTTACCACAACTAAAAACAATAATTTGCCATAAAAAGGAACACCTTTGAGTCAGTTCTAATGAGGTGGATGAACCTAGAACCTATTATACACAGTGAAGTGAGTCAGAAAGAGCACGATCAACACCGTATTCTAACACATATATATGGAATCTAGAAAAATGGAACTGAAGAATTTACTTACAGGGCAGCAGTGGAGAAACAAACATAGAGAATAGACTTACGGAGATGGGGAGAGGGTAGGAGAGGGCGAGATGTATGGAAAGAGTTAACATGGAAACTTATATTACTAAATGTAATGTAACTTGCTGTATGGCTCAGGAAACTCAAATAGGGGCTCTGTATCAACCTAGAGGGGAGGGGTGGGGAGGGAGATGGGAGGAAGTTTCAAAAGGGAGGGGATATATATATAGCTATGGCTGATGCATGTTGAGGTTTAATAGAAAACAGCAAAAGTCTGTAAAACAATTATCCTTCAATAAAAAATAAATTAATTTTTTTAAAAAGTACTTAACTGAGAACCAGTCATATAATAAGCACATAATAAAAGTTAATGCTAATAATTGCTATTGTTATTTCTGTACCACTATCCTTCCTAATCGTTTCTACAGGCCCATTCATACGTCTCAAACAGTGTCCTAATTTTGATTCAGTAATTGATCACCCTACCCATTGGTTCAATAATTGATCACATAGTTCCTTATACATACTAGGCACTTAAACAATTATTGAATAAATGATGTGGCAGCAGTGGATTACAGTTGCTTCTTGCTTTTTTCTTTTTACTTTAGGGACCTAGTTCTATGACCATGGCATGGCTTGTGATTAAATATTTAATCCATTTGATTTGATACTTTAAATGTATTAGTGACATTCTACATAGATACATACTCATGGCAGAAGTTTATATTGAAGGCAATTAAGCGCATAAAGCACAGATAGGCTTTTTACTCCAGAAATTGTTACTTCATACTGTGTATTGGTCATTTTAAGTTTTATTTTGTGCCTTTAAAAAACATGTCTGATAAAATTGTGCCAAATTAACATGATTGCCTTGGACAAGAGTGGCTTTCAGATGATTTTAAAATATGAAAGAGTGATTGAGAAGCTATCTTTTAAAGTAGGTTAGATATGGAAAATGTGCGTTCCCTACAAGAAAAGGGAACGCTTAAGTCTTAACCTTTCACAGCTAAGACTCCGCGTTTTACTTGCCTGCGGAACAGCATTTGACTCTTCTAATCCCATTTGGCAAAGTACCTGCCTGCTCTTTCTTCCTTCACTGACTACCAGGAACCTTTCTGAGCAGCTGTCTAGCTCAGCAGCCACGTTCCAGTAAAATGTAACCTCACTTCCCACATCACTCCTGGCTTCACTGCTCTCCTCTCTCCTCCCTTTCGCCGGGAATCAGCGGATGTGGATGACGTCATTTTTTCCTTCGGCCGTGTTTTTCGTCTGGCTGGTGTTAAATGTCGCCCTGCCCAAAGTCAAGAGTGACGAGCCTGCTTCTTCAGCAGTTTTCGCTGGTATTTCAATCGGTGGAAGTTTTGAATGAACAAAACATTTGAATCATGGAAATTTAGTTAAAAGCAAACAAAAATCAACCCAGGGGTCAGATATGAATGAATTAGAAGTTCCTGTAACCTGAGACCATAAACCAGTGGCTGATGGAAACAATGATTGGTACCATCTTGTGGGGTTTTTCAAAATGCTAGTAGTTGGCCACAGTGGGAGTAGGATGTTAATGCCATACGTTATCAAAGAGATGTTACATGAGCTCACTTAACCTTAAGCCCTGTCTTAAACATTAAAAAAAAACAAAAACCTATCATTTTAAGTTTTTTCTATACTACAGCTGAGAAACAATATATACGATATATGGACAAATAAAGCCTTCAAAAATGTACTTGCATTTTCAGATATAAAATTAATTTATAAATAAATAAAATATTATATATTTCATATATTTTATTACTATATAAATATACATATGGGGCTTCGCAGGTGGTACTAGTACTGAAGAACCTGCCTCCCAGTACAGGTAGACATGAGACCCTGGTTCACTCCCTGGGTCGGGAAGATCCCTTGGAGAAGGACATGGCAGCCCACTCCAGTNTTTATTTAAAAGAGTACGGAGTTTCAGTTTTGCAGCATAAAAAGAGCCTGGAGGTGGATGGTTGAACAACAGTGAAAGTGTCCTGAATGCCCCTGCAGTGTACACTTTAAAAGGTAAATTTTATGTGTATTTTACCACAACTAAAAACAATAATTTGCCATAAAAAGGAACACCTTTGAGTCAGTTCTAATGAGGTGGATGAACCTAGAACCTATTATACACAGTGAAGTGAGTCAGAAAGAGCACGATCAACACCGTATTCTAACACATATATATGGAATCTAGAAAAATGGAACTGAAGAATTTACTTACAGGGCAGCAGTGGAGAAACAAACATAGAGAATAGACTTACGGAGATGGGGAGAGGGTAGGAGAGGGCGAGATGTATGGAAAGAGTTAACATGGAAACTTATATTACTAAATGTAATGTAACTTGCTGTATGGCTCAGGAAACTCAAATAGGGGCTCTGTATCAACCTAGAGGGGAGGGGTGGGGAGGGAGATGGGAGGAAGTTTCAAAAGGGAGGGGATATATATATAGCTATGGCTGATGCATGTTGAGGTTTAATAGAAAACAGCAAAAGTCTGTAAAACAATTATCCTTCAATAAAAAATAAATTAATTTTTTTAAAAAGTACTTAACTGAGAACCAGTCATATAATAAGCACATAATAAAAGTTAATGCTAATAATTGCTATTGTTATTTCTGTACCACTATCCTTCCTAATCGTTTCTACAGGCCCATTCATACGTCTCAAACAGTGTCCTAATTTTGATTCAGTAATTGATCACCCTACCCATTGGTTCAATAATTGATCACATAGTTCCTTATACATACTAGGCACTTAAACAATTATTGAATAAATGATGTGGCAGCAGTGGATTACAGTTGCTTCTTGCTTTTTTCTTTTTACTTTAGGGACCTAGTTCTATGACCATGGCATGGCTTGTGATTAAATATTTAATCCATTTGATTTGATACTTTAAATGTATTAGTGACATTCTACATAGATACATACTCATGGCAGAAATTTATATTGAAGGCAATTAAGCGCATAAAGCACAGATAGGCTTTTTACTCCAGAAATTGTTACTTCATACTGTGTATTGGTCATTTTAAGTTTTATTTTGTGCCTTTAAAAAACATGTCTGATAAAATTGTGCCAAATTAACATGATTGCCTTGGACAAGAGTGGCTTTCAGATGATTTTAAAATATGAAAGAGTGATTGAGAAGCTATCTTTTAAAGTAGGTTAGATATGGAAAATGTGCGTTCCCTACAAGAAAAGGGAACGCTTAAGTCTTAACCTTTCACAGCTAAGACTCCGCGTTTTACTTGCCTGCGGAACAGCATTTGACTCTTCTAATCCCATTTGGCAAAGTACCTGCCTGCTCTTTCTTCCTTCACTGACTACCAGGAACCTTTCTGAGCAGCTGTCTAGCTCAGCAGCCGCGTTCCAGTAAAATGTAACCTCACTTCCCACATCACTCCTGGCTTCACTGCTCTCCTCTCTCCTCCCTTTCGCCGGGAATCAGCGGATGTGGATGACGTCATTTTTTCCTTCGGCCGTCTGGCTGGTGTTAAATGTCGCCCTGCCCAAAGTCAAGAGTGACGAGCCTGCTTCTTCAGCAGTTTTCGCTCGTATTTCAATCGGTGGAAGTTTTGAATGAACAAAACATTTGAATCATGGAAATTTAGTTAAAAGCAAACAAAAATCAACCCAGGGGTCAGATACGAATGAATTAGAAGTTCCTGTAACCTGAGACCATAAACCAGTGGCTGATGGAAACAATGATTGGTACCATCTTGTGGGGTTTTTCAAAATGCTAGTAGTTGGCCACAGTGGGAGTAGGATGTTAATGCCATACGTTATCAAAGAGATGTTACATGAGCTCACTTAACCTTAAGCCCTGTCTTAAACATTAAAAAAAAACAAAAACCTATCATTTTAAGTTTTTTCTATACTACAGCTGAGAAACAATATATACGATATATGGACAAATAAAGCCTTCAAAAATGTACTTGCATTTTCAGATATAAAATTAATTTATAAATAAATAAAATATTATATATTTCATATATTTTATTACTATATAAATATACATATGGGGCTTCGCAGGTGGTACTAGTACTAAAGAACCTGCCTCCCAGTGCAGGTAGACATGAGACCCTGGTTCACTCCCTGGGTCGGGAAGATCCCTTGGAGAAGGACATGGCAGCCCACTCCAGTATTCTTGCCTGGAGAATCCCATGGACAGAGGAGCCTGGTGGGCTTTGGTCCATGGGGTTGCAAGGAGTCGCACATGACTGAAGTGACTTAGCACCCTTGCACATACTATATAAGTATATAATTTATAAGCTATATAAAATTGATAACATAAAAATTTATAAAATCTACAACCCGATGTAGCTGGTATATTTCAAAGACTTCTTTGCTTTCTCAGGATATAAATTGCTCTACTCGAAAATGAGCACTGTTCACAGTTCCTAGAGAGGACCTATGTACCTGTCTCCTTGGTTTGCTCCTTGGCAGGGAATGGACTGTGTCTGGAAGTGAGTGTGTGTGGGGGGCTGTGTGTGTGTGTTAGTCACTCAGTTGTATCCGACTCTTGTGACCGCATGCACTGTAGCCTACCAGACTCCTTTGTCCATGGGATTCTCCAGGCAAGAATACTGGAGTGGGTTGCCATTTCCTTCTCCAGGAAGTGAGTGAGAAGGTGGATGAGCATGGGTGGGTCAGGGAAGCCTGGATGGTCAGCGTGTCCCCCTTATGGAGGCCATGGTATGGGAGGAGAGAGCCACACAGACAGAAATATTTAGGTCTGGCCAAGCGGCACGTCACTGTGTGTGCCTCGGGGATACTCTACTGGTTTTTTGCTAAGTGGGAAATGAAAGCACTTTTATTTATATGGAGAATTAAATCTCACCGCTTTTTTATGATTTAGCATTATTTTCTCACTCCAGGGAAATTTGCTGTGATGAGAAGAACAGAATAACAGGCCTTCCATGCAGATGCTCAGCTATATATGATGCCTGCCGTGGCTGAGCTCTTTGAAGCCCAGGGAGGCAGACACATCTCTGGATGGAGGGTTTTTCTGGCCATATAATTTCTTTCATCCTCCCTCCTCTTCTCCGTGCTAAGCAAGAGACTGAGCTCAGAGATAACACTCTTCTTGGTACCAATACCTTGTGTGGAGGCGGGGGCATGGATGAATGAGGGAATGGTGCAGAGTGGCCGCAGAGAGCCCGGGACATGTCTGTTGGCCTAATTTAAGAGATTGTTCTACTTCATGCCAAATTTGTGAGGCGTTTAACTCAAGAAGCTTAGAAAATTCAGTAGAAAATACATTTTCACAGTATTTTAAGCTGGAACAGACTATTTTAAGCTGAGCAGACCCTGGAGATAAACCAGTTCAGCTGCTGCTTTTTGTGGCTGAAGGCCTGAGGCCCAGAGGAGTCGGGGTTTGCTGGGAGCTTGCAGGATTGGAGCCCAGGACTAGACGCCAGGCCACTCGCCCCTTTCCTTCCAGCAGGGATGCTCACCCGACTTTTGCAAAACCTTTCCCTGGACATAGAGGGATATATTATTCATCTCAAAGCCAAGGTTTCAGAAGTGGTTTTTACAATAATTCATTAGAGCTGCATAATTCATGGCAAATAACAATAACACAGCTAATGCACAAAATGGATACTGTCCGTAAAAGCCATTTATTAATCATTACATTCTAGTCAGAGCTCTTGGGCGAATTTAAGGGGGGAAGAAAAAGCAGGATTATGTCAAGAGTAGAGCCTTCCCCTGGATCCACAGAAAGGAAGTTCCTCTGTCCCAGACTTTCTCTGTGTCCCTTGTCCCAGATGCCCTCCCCTCCCCCTCCCCCAGCCTAGTCCATTGGCTCTTCCTGGCTTGTCCATCTAGGTATCGTCATCCTGTCTCCACCCCGCTGGCTCACCCCGGTCTCCCCTCCTGGGCCCCCTCCCATCCTCTGCCCTCCGCCCCAGGTGTGCTCACCCCTCAGTGTTTCCTCTGTCTCTCCCCAGGGACTTGCCCCATTTTTCCCTTCTGCCCATCAGACCAGCTTCCTCTGCAGCTCATACGTGATCCATGTGACTGTGTCCACCTCTCCCTGCTTCAGTCACCACCCCCGACTCAAACAGACCAATTCTACCTCCCACCCCAACTTCCAGTTCCCAGGGAGCCATCTGATCTACCTACGTCAGCTTTTCTCACCAGCAGGGCGTTGCTGTCTCACTGAGGAACTGGCTGCCTCTGGCCAGGTGGCCTGCCCTGGTCTAGGGCCAGGGCCAGGATCCCAGGGGGCCCTCATGGGCTCTGGGGAAGGGAATCAGCTTCTTGCTAAACACTTGTGCATATATGACCTTATTGAGTCCTTGGGGACCCTGTGATGTATCATCCCCCACAGGGATGTGCAGACTCAGGCTCAGCACCAGTAAAGCCATTGCCTGAGCACCCACTGCCAGGAGGTGGCTGAACTGTTGGGCAGCCTCCAAAATCAGTCCTGTACCCTCCTCCTCCTCATGCCAGGCTTTTGTGAAGTTAATCAGTGGATCCCTAATAAGACAGAACGCTCTGATGCTATGTCACCCCACTGTCTTTTGCATGAGTCTGGATATCGCCATGAAGACATTTGGGCTATCGGTACAGGCTTGATGTCAGCAGGATTCTTATACAAAATCTCACTTGAGCCCCTCATGGTGTCTACCAGGCTTCAGGTCCAGGAGGATTTCTTTGATCTAGGCCAAATCCTCATAAATAGAAACACCCAAGTAAGGTTTAAATATTACTAGCTGGTGTGTGGAATTTTTAAAAGCTCCTGCATCCCTTTTGAAAGAAATTGTGAAGCTCTGCTGTAAATCAAATTTTGAGTAATCAGTAATCACATTGACTTGTCTCTTCATAACGCCTGACATCAGGAAAGATTTCGCGCGGTCGCGAGAACTGTGAGCGCAGCTGGGAGCGAGGTGATCATTCCTGCCCTAGTCTCCTTGCTGAACAGATTGCAAGTCCTTCACTGTGTTCCGTGACATGTGCAGGGTGAGAACAGGCCTGGTAGTGAGTGGCCTTCCATTTCCACCGCCGCCTCCTTTATTCAAATAGAAGTATATTTTTAGCTATACTTGTGCTTAGTTACTCGGTCACGTCCAACTCTTTGTGACCCCACCAACAGTAACCCACCAGGCTCCTCTGTCCGTGGGATTCTCCAGGCAAGAATGCTAGAGTGGGTTGCCATTTCCTTCTCCTATATTTATGAACTCGTAATTCTTGAATAGAATGATGGTTGTCGGGGACTGGAGAGGAGGGCACAGGAGTTTTTATTTAAAAGAGTACGGAGTTTCAGTTTTGCAGCATAAAAAGAGCCTGGAGGTGGATGGTTGAACAACAGTGAAAGTGTCCTGAATGCCCCTGCAGTGTACACTTTAAAAGGTAAATTTTATGTGTATTTTACCACAACTAAAAACAATAATTTGCCATAAAAAGGAACACCTTTGAGTCAGTTCTAATGAGGTGGATGAACCTAGAACCTATTATACACAGTGAAGTGAGTCAGAAAGAGCACGATCAACACCGTATTCTAACACATATATATGGAATCTAGAAAAATGGAACTGAAGAATTTACTTACAGGGCAGCAGTGGAGAAACAAACATAGAGAATAGACTTACGGAGATGGGGAGAGGGTAGGAGAGGGCGAGATGTATGGAAAGAGTTAACATGGAAACTTATATTACTAAATGTAATGTAACTTGCTGTATGGCTCAGGAAACTCAAATAGGGGCTCTGTATCAACCTAGAGGGGAGGGGTGGGGAGGGAGATGGGAGGAAGTTTCAAAAGGGAGGGGATATATATATAGCTATGGCTGATGCATGTTGAGGTTTGATAGAAAACAGCAAAAGTCTGTAAAACAATTATCCTTCAATAAAAAATAAATTAATTTTTTTAAAAAGTACTTAACTGAGAACCAGTCATATAATAAGCACATAATAAAAGTTAATGCTAATAATTGCTATTGTTATTTCTGTACCACTATCCTTCCTAATCGTTTCTACAGGCCCATTCATACGTCTCAAACAGTGTCCTAATTTTGATTCAGTAATTGATCACCCTACCCATTGGTTCAATAATTGATCACATAGTTCCTTATACATACTAGGCACTTAAACAATTATTGAATAAATGATGTGGCAGCAGTGGATTACAGTTGCTTCTTGCTTTTTTCTTTTTACTTTAGGGACCTAGTTCTATGACCATGGCATGGCTTGTGATTAAATATTTAATCCATTTGATTTGATACTTTAAATGTATTAGTGACATTCTACATAGATACATACTCATGGCAGAAATTTATATTGAAGGCAATTAAGCGCATAAAGCACAGATAGGCTTTTTACTCCAGAAATTGTTACTTCATACTGTGTATTGGTCATTTTAAGTTTTATTTTGTGCCTTTAAAAAACATGTCTGATAAAATTGTGCCAAATTAACATGATTGCCTTGGACAAGAGTGGCTTTCAGATGATTTTAAAATATGAAAGAGTGATTGAGAAGCTATCTTTTAAAGTAGGTTAGATATGGAAAATGTGCGTTCCCTACAAGAAAAGGGAACGCTTAAGTCTTAACCTTTCACAGCTAAGACTCCGCGTTTTACTTGCCTGCGGAACAGCATTTGACTCTTCTAATCCCATTTGGCAAAGTACCTGCCTGCTCTTTCTTCCTTCACTGACTACCAGGAACCTTTCTGAGCAGCTGTCTAGCTCAGCAGCCGCGTTCCAGTAAAATGTAACCTCACTTCCCACATCACTCCTGGCTTCACTGCTCTCCTCTCTCCTCCCTTTCGCCGGGAATCAGCGGATGTGGATGACGTCATTTTTTCCTTCGGCCGTCTGGCTGGTGTTAAATGTCGCCCTGCCCAAAGTCAAGAGTGACGAGCCTGCTTCTTCAGCAGTTTTCGCTCGTATTTCAATCGGTGGAAGTTTTGAATGAACAAAACATTTGAATCATGGAAATTTAGTTAAAAGCAAACAAAAATCAACCCAGGGGTCAGATACGAATGAATTAGAAGTTCCTGTAACCTGAGACCATAAACCAGTGGCTGATGGAAACAATGATTGGTACCATCTTGTGGGGTTTTTCAAAATGCTAGTAGTTGGCCACAGTGGGAGTAGGATGTTAATGCCATACGTTATCAAAGAGATGTTACATGAGCTCACTTAACCTTAAGCCCTGTCTTAAACATTAAAAAAAAACAAAAACCTATCATTTTAAGTTTTTTCTATACTACAGCTGAGAAACAATATATACGATATATGGACAAATAAAGCCTTCAAAAATGTACTTGCATTTTCAGATATAAAATTAATTTATAAATAAATAAAATATTATATATTTCATATATTTTATTACTATATAAATATACATATGGGGCTTCGCAGGTGGTACTAGTACTAAAGAACCTGCCTCCCAGTGCAGGTAGACATGAGACCCTGGTTCACTCCCTGGGTCGGGAAGATCCCTTGGAGAAGGACATGGCAGCCCACTCCAGTCTTCTTGCCTGGAGAATCCCATGGACAGAGGAGCCTGGTGGGCTTTGGTCCATGGGGTTGCAAGGAGTCGCACATGACTGAAGTGACTTAGCACCCTTGCACATACTATATAAGTATATAATTTATAAGCTATATAAAATTGATAACATAAAAATTTATAAAATCTACAACCCGATGTAGCTGGTATATTTCAAAGACTTCTTTGCTTTCTCAGGATATAAATTGCTCTACTCGAAAATGAGCACTGTTCACAGTTCCTAGAGAGGACCTATGTACCTGTCTCCTTGGTTTGCTCCTTGGCAGGGAATGGACTGTGTCTGGAAGTGAGTGTGTCGGGGGGGCTGTGTGTGTGTGTTAGTCACTCAGTTGTATCCGACTCTTGTGACCCCATGCACTGTAGCCTACCAGACTCCTTTGTCCATGGGATTCTCCAGGCAAGAATACTGGAATGGGTTGCCATTTCCTTCTCCAGGAAGTGAGTGAGAAGGTGGGAATGACTCCTTCAAAGGAGGCTGGACAACCTTTTCCTGATGTAGCTACTAACCTAGATTGTAAGAATGAAATGCCACATGTGTTACACTTCTGTTTCATATTATCCCAGCATTTACTTAACATTTCTACCTGGGGATGCCACAGATATCTTTAACTTTTTAACATTTTGGTCAAAATCAGCCTTACTCACCGGCGAAGCCTGTGCCTCTGTCCTTGTATGAGATAGCTCCCCATTCAGTTAGTTGCTCTAGTCAGACACCAGGGATCTTGTTTGATGCCTCACTCCCTCACTGCTCTCCTGCACCCTTTTGAGCAATTCTATCCATTCATCTCCGAAATATATCCCAAGCTCATCTTCTTCTCCCATTTCCATTGCCATAGCTTTCCCATTTCTTATCCTTCTCCATCCATTCTTTTAAAAATACAAGTCCCATTCTGTCTGTACCCTGTTTGAAGCCTTTCACTGCCTTCTGTTGCACTAAGAAATGAAAACAACAAAGCAAAATGCAAATCCTTTATTTGGCTCTGAATATTTGGTTCCTACCTATAAGCGTCACTTCATTTCACTCCTTCCTGTCCTGGCATACTCTGCTAAGCTCCACTGGTCTCTTTTCAGGTCTGTAGTATGCCCAGCTCTTTCTTGCCTCAGAACCTTTGCACATACTGTTCCTTTTAGCTAGAGTTTCCCTTCCCACTTTGGCCTTCAGTTTTTAGCTTAAATTGCTAATTCCTCCAAGAAGCCTTCTTCTCCTCTCGAGTTGAATTCAGTCCCTGTTATTTATTTCTCATAGTACCATATCTTTTCCTTCTAGTATTTAATGTTTATAAGCACAAGCTGGAATCAAGATTGCTAGGAGAAATATCAATAACCTCAGATATGCAGATGACACCACCCTTATGGCAGAAAGTGAAGAGGAATTAAAATGCCTCTTGATGAAAGTGAAAGAGGAGAGTGAAAAAGTTGGCTTAAAGCTCGACATTCAGAAAACTAAGATCATGGCATCTGGTCCCATCACTTCATGGGAAATAGATGAGGAAACAGTGGAAACAGTATCAGACTTTATTTTTTGAGGCTCCAAAATCACTGCAGTTGGTAATTGCAGCCAGGAAATTAAAAGACACTTTACTCCTTGGAAGGAAAGTTAGGACTAACCTAGACAGCATATTGAAAAGCAGAGACATTACTTTGCCAACAAAGGTCCATCTAGTCAAGACTATGGTTTTTCCAGTGGTTATGTATGGATGTGAGAGTTGGACTGTGAAGAAAGCTGAGTGCCGAAGAATTGATGCTTTTGAACTGTGGTGTTGGAGAAGACTCTTGAGAGTCCCTCGAACACTGCAAGGAGATCCAACAGTCCATTCTAAAGGAGATCAGTCCTGGGTGTTCTTTGGAAGGAATGATGCTAAAGCTGAAACTCCAGTACTTGGCCACCTCATGCGAAGAGTTACTCATTGGAAAAGACTCTGATGCTGGGAGGGATTGGGGGCAGGAGAAGGGGACGACAGAGGATGAGATGGCTGGATGGCATCACTGACTCGATGGACGTGAGTTTGAGTGAACTCCAGAGATGGTGAAGGACAGGGAGGCCTGGTGTGCTGTGATTCATGGGGTCACAAAGAGGCAGACACGACTGAGCGATTGAACTGAACTGAATCATATGCTTAGCTGTTTAATTTTTTTTTTAGCTGTTTAATTTTTTAATCTCTCTCTCCCAGCAGACCGTAAATCCATGAGAACAAGGACAGGTCTGTTTGGTGTATCACCATATCCCCGATCCCAACACTGTCCGGCATGTAATAATGGAGGCTTAATATATTGCACAAGTGACCAAGTGAATGTCTTCAATGAAAGAGGATATAATAACCTCACATTGCTATTGCTAACGTTTCCCCCTTAGTGTTAGAGGTAGAAAGTTGATGGCTGTCTTGAATTGAAGGCATTCGATAGCTGGTGCTACTGCTCTGTGTGCTCTTAGAGTGTCATGTGATGCTGAATATCCTGGTATTTCAATTCAAAGAGAGACTACCACTTATGCTTATTTCATGGTTCCTGACACTTGGTTAACAATTTAATTTTAAATCACTACTGAGATTTGCCTCGAATGGAAAAAAATAATTTTATCTAGGTTGTTTAAAATGTATGAGCCTTACTGTACTGCGTAGAACAGCAAAAATAATTTGCTGCTTCGGTTGTGAAATAAAAATTTATTTCTCTGCATGTGTTATTTCTTCCCCTTACCTAGTGTAAGTAACAGATCCAGTATTGTCTCCATAATAAGATTTTGATTGAATGGTAGGTAAGGCTCTAGCCTAAGCCACATTAAAACGTACTTTTCCAGAGTATGCTTCGTTTCAGGGTTAAAGGGGGTGCAAATGTGAAGTGACATGATGGATTTGACTGCAGCAACTTCTTACTTGGTGATTTGGCAGAACTAGAGCGCGTCTTCCACTCCCTGTGGGTTTCTGCCACTTGACGGGCTGTGTGGGGGAGTGCCTGTCTCCTTGATCAGCTGGGAGGTAGTGGCTGAATTTTCTCTAGATGTCTTTTCTAGATCCATTGGCTGAGTGTGCTTGGAATACGATTGCTTACTGTTTTCTTCTTAATTAAAAAAAAATCGTTGTAACATATGGAAGGCTTTTCATAATTGCACTTCTGCTAATTTGAAAATGCTGTTACAAAGCATTTTCTATTGTTTGCTAGGCGACTTACTAAAAGCTCAGGCTGGGAACTGAGTTTAGGGATGGTGGTCCCTGTGTAGCCCTGTGGGATGTGGAAAACAACGCAATCTCACACTGTCGTGAGGAGCAAGCTGGTGTTAGTCCAAGTCAGTGTGTGGTGACCTGGGTACAGAATACTCTTAAACCCTGTGTGGAATGCATGGAGGTTGAACTAATCCTCCTTTAGTGAGAGACAAGTATACATGGAATAGTAAGAGCCAAGGATTTATCCATGAGGCTGTTCTGTCTTTTAAGGTGCATCTGCGTACATGCTGTGTTTTGGGGCCTCGAAGCGATCCTATGAAGTAGTTGGGAGTGTGTGTGACTCATAGGGTTCTGCCTAATTTACTGATGGCAAAACTGAGCTTCAGATGATTTACGATATGTTCGTGGCTATATAGGTGGTAAGTGGCAGGCCCGGCACACAAAGCAGTGTCTTAGACTCTAAGCTCTGTAACATATGGAAGGCTTTTCATAATTGCACTTCTGCTAATTTGAAAATGCTGTTACAAAGCATTTTCTGTTGTTTGCTAGGCGACTTACTACAAGCTCAGGCTGGGAACTGAGTTTAGGGATGGTGGTCCCTGTGTAGTCCTGTGGGATGTGGAAAACAATGCAGTCTCACACTGTTGTGAGGAGCAAGCTGGTGTTAGTCCAAGTCAGTGTGTGGTGATCTGGGTACAGAATACTCTGTTAAACCCTGTGTGGAATGCGTGGAGGTTGAACTAATTCTCCTTTAGTGAGAAACAAGTATACATGGAATAGTAAGAGCCAGGGATTTATCCATGGGGCTGTTCTGTCTTTTAAGGTGCATCTGCATGCATGCTGTGTTTTGGGGCCTCGAAGCGATCCTGTGAAGTAGTTGGGAGTGTGTGTGACTCATAGGGTTCTGCCTAATTTACTGATGGCAAAACAGCTTCAGATGATTTACGACATGTTCGTGGCTATATAGGTGGTAAGTGGCAGGCCCGGCACACAAAGCAGTGTCTTAGACTCTAAGCTCCCAGCCTAAAATTCCATAGAAGAGGCCTGTAGGAGTTCAGAGAAGGGGAACGTGTTCATGTGCCTGGGCGCCCTGCACAGACCCCGTCCTCCTTGCTCTACCAGTTTGGAAGAGACCTCGAAGCCTCCATCTAGACCCTGACCCCTTCCTCTTTGCTCTACCAGCTCTGTCCTCTTTTGGTGTTTCTATAGTTCTGACCGGAAGGGGATGACTGGATGAGATGGTTGCATGGCATCACTGACTCAATGGACATGAGTTTAGGCAAGCTCCGGGAGATGGTGAAGGACAGGGAAAGCTGGCGTGCTGCAGTGCACGGGGTCGCAGAGACAGACACGACCGAGCGGCTGAACAGCAGCGATAGTTCTGCCCTCACCACTGGTTCTCTGCTATCTTTCTTCTCCAAGTTTTTCTCTTGATCCAGCTTCCCCTTCCTGTCACCGCCCTCTGCCTCCCTTCTTCCCCCAACTGCGAGAGCGTGACCTAAATCTCCTGTGTGAATGCCATTCACCCCCCGGCCTGGAAGGTCCTTATCAGTAAGCTCTCCAGCGGCGTCTGCGTTCTCCTCTCGGCCCTTCCTCTCTTGGTCTCCATGGAGACCCTTCCTCGCTTGGTCTCCATGGAGACTGCCTCAGTGGGCCAGCCGCCATTTTCTGAGCGTCTCCTCTTGCGGTTGCCTGCTGCGGCTGTCTTCCAGTGCGCCGCCTCTCCTCTACCCCATAAGTATTGACACTGAAGGTCTGTTGCCCTCTGAGGCATAAGAACCGAGTTATCCATGGCCATCTCTTCACGTCCAGCGGCTGCCCCTGTCAACCAAAAGGTGACCATCGCCAGCATCTCCAGTTCCTGTGCTCTCCCGAGGTTCTGATCTCCACAGATCATACCACACGATGCCCAGAATGGAGCAGAAATTCTTTCCATCTGTTACGGAATCATTCGGCAGTTTCCCCAAAAATAGCAGCCTTGGTGGCATCTTTATATGGGGCTATCGGGAAACCTTGATACTCTTTTCTTAGAATTATTTATTATGGCCTCCTAATTGGCCTCCCTTTCAGTCTCACCGCACTCCAGAGAGTCTTCCGTTCTGCTTCTAGAGTTATCCTTCTTCCCCCAACTGCGAGAGCGTGACCTAAATCTCCTGTGTGAATGCCATTCACCCCCCGGCCTGGAAGGTCCTTATCAGTAAGCTCTCCAGCGGCGTCTGCGTTCTCCTCTCGGCCCTTCCTCTCTTGGTCTCCATGGAGACCCTTCCTCGCTTGGTCTCCATGGAGACTGCCTCAGTGGGCCAGCCGCCATTTTCTGAGCGTCTTCTCTTGCGGTTGCCTGCTGCGGCTGTCTTCCAGTGCGCCGCCTCTCCTCTACCCCATAAGTATTGACACTGAAGGTCTGTTGCCCTCTGAGGCATAAGAACCGAGTTATCCATGGCCATCTCTTCACGTCCAGCGGCTGCCCCTGTCAACCAAAAGGTGACCATCGCCAGCATCTCCAGTTCCTGTGCTCTCCCGAGGTTCTGATCTCCACAGATCATACCACACGATGCCCAGAATGGAGCAGAAATTCTTTCCATCTGTTACGGAATCATTCGGCAGTTTCCCCAAAAATAGCAGCCTTGGTGGCATCTTTATATGGGGCTATCGGGAAACCTTGATACTCTTTTCTTAGAATTATTTATTATGGCCTCCTAATTGGCCTCCCTTTCAGTCTCACCGCACTCCAGAGAGTCTTCCGTTCTGCTTCTAGAGTTACTGTCCTCTCAATTTAGTCTGATTATATCACTCTCCTGACGAAAGGCCCCTGACTCCTATTTGTCTTCCCTACAGGGCAGGAGCCAATTCCATTCACAGTGACTAGCAACTGGTCCTTGAATGCAGTAGACACTCAAAAAATATTTGTTGAGTGAATAAATCTGGTTCCAGTCTCGTTTGTCAATTTTCTCTCTCTGTAACTTGTCCCTGTGCTGTTGTGTATCCGACTTCTCACCATTTCCCAAACGTCTCCACTTCTTGACTATTTCCCGCTTTTGCTGGCTTTATTCTTCTGTCCCACTTATTAAATTTCAACTCAAACCTGTTTTCTCTTGGGCATCTTGTAAGTTATTTTTCTGTTCTGAAGAAAGCCTCGTTTGTCTTCTTCTTTTATTGGCTTGGTTGATTTCAGTCACCTCTCATTGCATCTCTTCCTTTTTTGTTCTTTGTTTACTTCTGTTGTTAATTTTTGTATTTCTGATTCTAAGTGTTTCTAACTCTCCAAGTGCTTGTGTGAGAATATTTAATTTAGTTTGGAATGTTGTGTTACGGTTGTCTTCTGTCTCATGATTTTTGGTGGAGAGAATTTTCAGCAGCTGTTTGATTTTGTGCTGATCCTTTTCTATTCCTGGGCATTTCATGAATGTTTCCTGGTTCAGGAGGGCGCATCTCTGTCAGAGGTACAGTTTCTTTAAGGGATGATGGTGGTGCTGGTGGATGGAGAGGATCTGGGGTGTGCAGTATCCTCAATTTCTCCTTCTAAGATCCTTCACCATCCTGGCACCACTCCTTCCTTTACTTCTCTCTCTTCTAGAAGCACTGATTTTCTGGGTCATGGGTCTCTCTCACCTTTAAGCCTTTCTTGACATGTAGCAGGTGCTGAGAACTGCCAGGTCTCAGGCCTGAGTGTGGTGTGTGGGCTATTAGTGCAGGACTATCTTTCCCTTTCTGGGGGTGATTCTGCTTGAACTTCATCTCCATGTCCCTTTTCTCCTGTTTACAGGGCTTCCCTGCTCTTCACACGCCCTGGATTGTAGCAGCAGCAGGAGCTGAGTTGGAAGTCGGTGTTTATTTCTCCACTCACAGGTAGTGTGAAGCTTGTGGTATTCCCTGTTCCTAATAATGCCGAATGGTTTGGGTCTCATGATAATATTTGCCCTCTTATTGATTCTGTGGTCTCTTGAGAAGGATGTTAGCATGATTTGGGTCATGNCAGCAGCAGGAGCTGAGTTGGAAGTCGGTGTTTATTTCTCCACTCACAGGTAGTGTGAAGCTTGTGGTATTCCCTGTTCCTAATAATGCCGAATGGTTTGGGTCTCATGATAATATTTGCCCTCTTATTGATTCTGTGGTCTCTTGAGAAGGATGTTAGCATGATTTGGGTCATGCAGCTGTTATTGTCCTCCAGACATGAAGGTTCCTGCTAGGAAAGTTTTATTCTCCCCACTTTTAGATAAGAAAACTAAGAAAAGCGAAATTACTTAGCTTAGGTTGCACAGATACCATGTACTGGAAGAAATGGAGACCTGGCTCTTTTGCTTCTATCAGAAAGCATTTAATCCCTTGTTGTGAAGCCTATTTATGTAATTTTTCTTGATAAATTTTGAGTGCTATAGGGAAGTGAAGGTCCTCTAAAAATGTTTGCTGCTGCTAAGTCACTTCAGTCGTGTCCGACTCTGTGTGACCCCATAGACGGCAGCCCACCAGGCTCCCCCATCCCTGGGATTCTCCAGGCAAGAATACTGGAGTGGGTTGCCATTTCCTTCTCCAATGCGTGAAAGAGAAAAGTGAAAGTGAAGTCGCTCAGTCTGTCCGACTGTTAGCGACCCCATGGACTACAGCCCACCAGGCTCCTCCGTCCATTGGATTTTCCAGGCAAGAGTACTGGGGTGGGGTGCCATTGCCTTCCCCGCTAAAAATGTTTAACGTTTCTTTAAAAGAAATTTCAGATTTGGTGTGGATGTGATGGTATGTAAATATGTACAAACTGGAAGTTTGTGTGACTTTCTCTTTTTACAATGAAACTAATCTTTTTCTATGATTTTCTGTCAGTGTGTGTTGTTAAAGATCAACAAAGAATATAGTCCAATTCATGACCCTGATGTCAGTTGTTTTACGGTTAGAAAAGAACAGCCCCTGGTGAAGAACATGGTTCCATTTCATGATAGAAGGCTCAAGAGATACTGCTGTCTGTCCCTGCAGCAGCGTCTGGTTCCTTTTACTGCAAGGAGGATAATGGAGATGTTTGTGTCAAGTCTTCAGTCTCCTTCTTTCTCCTGAGCTTTGGTTTGGGGATTTGAGGACAAAGAGTGTCAGGTATTTTTTAAGAAGAGTAAAAATTATCTGGCTCGTTTCATTTTCTTCCTATACAAATAGCATCTACTCATGCTATATCTGAAAAATTAAAAAAGTACAAAGAAAGAAAAAAAAATCACCTAAAATCTTATTACCAGGATTAACTTTAATTTTCTGGTATTGTATGCCCTGCTGGGTTTTTTTTCTATTATATATATTTTTTAAAAACAAAACACTCAGTATTTAAAACAAAACATTGTGCTTGCTAGTTTGTAGCCTACTTTTTTGAGGTACCAATAAAATATGAACATTTTCCCAATAAATCATCTATGACCTGATGTTTACTAGCTGTACATTTATTTTCTCACAGAGATGTGCCACACTTACCTGATCAGTCTGCTATTGTTGATTTAGGTTGTTTTAGGTCATTTTTGCTCGTTATAGTATTATAGTGAATGTTCTTGCAAATATATCTTTGTATGTATTTCTGATATATAAGGAGTTACTGATTCTCCTGTAAGATTGACTGTCATTTTTTAGTTTGAAGAAATAGGTAAATGTACAGAACCTTTTTATGTCTATTGCCTTTCCTTCAACTTTTCAACCTTTGTTTTGTGTGTGATTTAGGGAACTCCCTATACGCTCATTCCTTGACTCTGTTTTTCTTCCTCTGGACTCACTTCTGCATCATATAATTCTGTTTTCTACAACTTCGGGTGCCATCTTTATGCTGTTGATACCCAGATGCTGACCTTTTAGCCAAAAGTAAATCTTCACTTGCTATTATGAAGTCTCCAACTAGATGCCTGATTCATAATCTCACAGCAGCATACTCAAGCTCTGAACATGCAGGATCCTTTCCACTATCTCCCACCAGGAGAGTTGTGAGCTGTAGAGCTCAGCTATCTACCTGCCTATTGGACATTTTACTAAGGTTGCTGATAAGACATTTCAAGTGCAGAATAATAACCGTAGC
Organism: Oreotragus oreotragus; assembly: GCA_006410675.1. Classification (NCBI taxonomy): domain Eukaryota; kingdom Metazoa; phylum Chordata; class Mammalia; order Artiodactyla; family Bovidae; genus Oreotragus; species Oreotragus oreotragus. The sequence goes on along the minus strand of SJYX01018991.1, from coordinate 355,708 downwards.
GCTAATCTTTTATTGAGATTATTGTTTGCCATGCTAAGTGTTTCACTTTATATGCGTCAGTTTTTTTATCGCAACAGTCATGAAGTTGGTCCATAATTCCCGTTTTACAGATGATGAACACAGAAGCACAGAAGCTTGCAGAGAAGCCAGTAAATCTTACTGTGCTCTTTACAGATATGCTGTGTGGTTTACAAAGTGGAATTCTTGATGCTTCACCCTACAGTATCTTCCAAAAGTATTTCTTATCTTAGTAAATGGTGTGCTACCTACCCAGGAGTTTATGCTAGCAAATCGAGAGACATCCTTGGTACCTCTTTCTCCCTCATTTGTCACTATATCCCCTGTTGATCATGCCTTCCAGATATACCTTGATTAATGCCACTGTTATGCACACCTATTGCACACCTCCCCCCTCCCCTTCCCAAAGCAGACCTCCATCATCTCCTGGGCCTCTGCTCCTACCCCTCAGGACCAGTCCTCACACACGGATGGTCTCTTCCTCCACTGCTCATGGCCTCCCGTTGTACTTAGAATGAGTAAAAGTCACTGCTCTGATTTAGAAGGGATTGCTCCTCTTCCCAGCCTCACTCTCACCTCTCTTGACTGAGCCAGACCTTCTCGTCCTTAGGGCTTCTGCACCTGCTCGTCCTTTGAGTTTCATTTTAAATGTACTTCGGTGGAGCCAAAGCCTTCTCAGATCCCTTGATAAAAACGACGATTCCCCCTTATATTCTCACACTCCCGCTCTCAGTTTTTAAAGGTTTTATTTGGTAAGCCATCTACTCTGTCAATACCGTAAAGCCAAACTTAGCAACAGTTACTATGGATTTTTTTCTTCTTCTTCTTCCTGCTCCTCTCAACTAGAGGAGTATCTTTGTTTAATTTTCTGTGGCATAAAATATCAGTAGCTGTGAGTGTGTTATGTCTGCTTACAAGGGCTTTCTATGGGAGCAGAAGGGAGATTGCAAGGGGCCCTTCATGGTTGATTACTGCGGAGGAGGTGGCATTCAGCGAAGGCCTCTCAAAAACCATAATATGCCCTCTGGCCTTCAAGTCTCTCCTTCAAGGCACCTGTGTGGAGATCTTTTAAGGCTCCCAGTAGTCTCAGTTTTGAAGAGAGGTGTTCTTTCTGATCACACACTCTTCCTGCCTAAAGCAGTGAAACCACAGAACTATGCTGATTTAAATTCTAAATCTCTGTAACAGTGACAATACCCTCAAAGGCACCAGTGCCAAATGGAGACAATTTCTGTATTCCTGTTGGACTGTGTTTCCCTCATCAGACTACAAATACTGGTGGCAGCAGCCATCCTACCCGTATGCTTGTAATTGTGTAATTTCGTCTCCTGAAATGCTGGACTCTGAGCAGGAAGAAATGTGTTTTCTCATACTTCTGTGCCTGTGTGTTTATCCTTTGTATCTTTAAGAATATCTGAGACTGAGGAGTGGTGTTCCTGTCTCTTATACACATCTAGATGTGTATAAGAGACAGATTATGAAGTCTCCAACTAGATGCCTGATTCATAATCTCACAGCAGCATACTCAAGCTCTGAACATGCAGGATCCTTTCCACTATCTCCCACCAGGAGAGTTGTGAGCTGTAGAGCTCAGCTATCTACCTGCCTATTGGACATTTTACTAAGGTTGCTGATAAGACATTTCAAGTGCAGAATAATAACCGTAGCGCTAATCTTTTATTGAGATTATTGTTTGCCATGCTAAGTGTTTCACTTTATATGCGTCAGTTTTTTTATCGCAACAGTCATGAAGTTGGTCCATAATTCCCGTTTTACAGATGATGAACACAGAAGCACAGAAGCTTGCAGAGAAGCCAGTAAATCTTACTGTGCTCTTTACAGATATGCTGTGTGGTTTACAAAGTGGAATTCTTGATGCTTCACCCTACAGTATCTTCCAAAAGTATTTCTTATCTTAGTAAATGGTGTGCTACCTACCCAGGAGTTTATGCTAGCAAATCGAGAGACATCCTTGGTACCTCTTTCTCCCTCATTTGTCACTATATCCCCTGTTGATCATGCCTTCCAGATATACCTTGATTAATGCCACTGTTATGCACACCTATTGCACGCCTGCCCCCTCCCCTTCCCAAAGCAGACCTCCATCATCTCCTGGGCCTCTGCTCCTACCCCTCAGGACCAGTCCTCACACACGGATGGTCTCTTCCTCCACTGCTCATGGCCTCCCGTTGTACTTAGAATGAGTAAAAGTCACTGCTCTGATTTAGAAGGGATTGCTCCTCTTCCCAGCCTCACTCTCACCTCTCTTGACTGAGCCAGACCTTCTCGTCCTTAGGGCTTCTGCACCTGCTCGTCCTTTGAGTTTCATTTTAAATGTACTTCGGTGGAGCCAAAGCCTTCTCAGATCCCTTGATAAAAACGACGATTCCCCCTTATATTCTCACACTCCCGCTCCTCACCCTCACAATGCTGAACACAATTTATACCCTCATCGTCTTAGACTCGTTTATAATATAGTTTTAGACTCTGGGGGATTATCTGTCTGCTATCTTCCTCCTGGTGCCACTCCACCTATCAATGCCCTGAGAAGACTGGGCTGTTTTTGTTCCCTTTTGAACCTAAGTACAAATCCTGGCAGATAGGAGACACTCTTCAAATATTTGAATAAAAAAAGAAGCATATTGGAGCTTCCCTGGTGGCTCAGGTGGTAAAGTCTGCCTGCGGTGCAGGAGACCCAGGGTTCGATCCCTGGGTCGGGAAGATCCCCTGGAGAATTCCATGGACAGAGGAGCCTGGTGGGCTATAGTCCATGGGGTCTCAAAGGGTTGGACATGACTCCGTGACTAACACTTCACTTCAAGCATATTGAGCTCTGGCCACCCCTGAAGTGAGATGAGCTGGGGTGTCTCTCCCTCCAGGGGGTGTGGGTGTGTATTTGATTCTCTTGTTTGTCCAGGGGGAGCCCAGGGACTTAAGGCCCAGGACACACATTTAGACCAACAAGGGGAAGGGAGACGTGACCTCAGGGAGTGAAAGATGGTCCATAATGGAGGAGGCAGAACTGAAGGAGGGTGAAAGAGCCTCAGCTCTGCTTCCATCCCAGTGGGAGAGCCCCTTTTGATCCCCCACAGGAGTTGAAGGATTGCATTAGACCCAGTTTTTAAAGGTTTTATTTGGTAAGCCATCTACTCTGTCAATACCGTAAAGCCAAACTTAGCAACAGTTACTATGGATTTTTTTCTTCTTCTTCTTCCTGCTCCTCTCAACTAGAGGAGTATCTTTGTTTAATTTTCTGTGGCATAAAATATCAGTAGCTGTGAGTGTGTTATGTCTGCTTACAAGGGCTTTCTATGGGAGCAGAATGGAGATTGCAAGGGGCCCTTCATGGTTGATTACTGCGGAGGAGGTGGCATTCAGCGAAGGCCTCTCAAAAACCATAATATGCCCTCTGGCCTTCAAGTCTCTCCTTCAAGGCACCTGTGTGGAGATCTTTTAAGGCTCCCAGTAGTCTCAGTTTTGAAGAGAGGTGTTCTTTCTGATCACACACTCTTCCTGCCTAAAGCAGTGAAACCACAGAACTATGTTGATTTAAATTCTAAATCTCTGTAACAGTGACAATACCCTCAAAGGCACCAGTGCCAAATGGAGACAATTTCTGTATTCCTGTTGGACTGTGTTTCCCTCATCAGACTACAAATACTGGTGGCAGCAGCCATCCTACCCGTATGCTTGTAATTGTGTAATTTCGTCTCCTGAAATGCTGGACTCTGAGCAGGAAGAAATGTGTTTTCTCATACTTCTGTGCCTGTGTGTTTATCCTTTGTATCTTTAAGAATATCTGAGACTGAGGAGTGGTGTTCCTGTCTCTTATACACATCTAGATGTGTATAAGAGACAGATTATGAAGTCTCCAACTAGATGCCTGATTCATAATCTCACAGCAGCATACTCAAGCTCTGAACATGCAGGATCCTTTCCACTATCTCCCACCAGGAGAGTTGTGAGCTGTAGAGCTCAGCTATCTACCTGCCTATTGGACATTTTACTAAGGTTGCTGATAAGACATTTCAAGTGCAGAATAATAACCGTAGCGCTAATCTTTTATTGAGATTATTGTTTGCCATGCTAAGTGTTTCACTTTATATGCGTCAGTTTTTTTATCGCAACAGTCATGAAGTTGGTCCATAATTCCCGTTTTACAGATGATGAACACAGAAGCACAGAAGCTTGCAGAGAAGCCAGTAAATCTTACTGTGCTCTTTACAGATATGCTGTGTGGTTTACAAAGTGGAATTCTTGATGCTTCACCCTACAGTATCTTCCAAAAGTATTTCTTATCTTAGTAAATGGTGTGCTACCTACCCAGGAGTTTATGCTAGCAAATCGAGAGACATCCTTGGTACCTCTTTCTCCCTCATTTGTCACTATATCCCCTGTTGATCATGCCTTCCAGATATACCTTGATTAATGCCACTGTTATGCACACCTATTGCACGCCTGCCCCCTCCCCTTCCCAAAGCAGACCTCCATCATCTCCTGGGCCTCTGCTCCTACCCCTCAGGACCAGTCCTCACACACGGATGGTCTCTTCCTCCACTGCTCATGGCCTCCCGTTGTACTTAGAATGAGTAAAAGTCACTGCTCTGATTTAGAAGGGATTGCTCCTCTTCCCAGCCTCACTCTCACCTCTCTTGACTGAGCCAGACCTTCTCGTCCTTAGGGCTTCTGCACCTGCTCGTCCTTTGAGTTTCATTTTAAATGTACTTCGGTGGAGCCAAAGCCTTCTCAGATCCCTTGATAAAAACGACGATTCCCCCTTATATTCTCACACTCCCGCTCCTCACCCTCACAATGCTGAACACAATTTATACCCTCATCGTCTTAGACTCGTTTATAATATAGTTTTAGACTCTGGGGGATTATCTGTCTGCTATCTTCCTCCTGGTGCCACTCCACCTATCAATGCCCTGAGAAGACTGGGCTGTTTTTGTTCCCTTTTGAACCTAAGTACAAATCCTGGCAGATAGGAGACACTCTTCAAATATTTGAATAAAAAAAGAAGCATATTGGAGCTTCCCTGGTGGCTCAGGTGGTAAAGTCTGCCTGCGGTGCAGGAGACCCAGGGTTCGATCCCTGGGTCGGGAAGATCCCCTGGAGAATTCCATGGACAGAGGAGCCTGGTGGGCTATAGTCCATGGGGTCTCAAAGGGTTGGACATGACTCCGTGACTAACACTTCACTTCAAGCATATTGAGCTCTGGCCACCCCTGAAGTGAGATGAGCTGGGGTGTCTCTCCCTCCAGGGGGTGTGGGTGTGTATTTGATTCTCTTGTTTGTCCAGGGGGAGCCCAGGGACTTAAGGCCCAGGACACACATTTAGACCAACAAGGGGAAGGGAGACGTGACCTCAGGGAGTGAAAGATGGTCCATAATGGAGGAGGCAGAACTGAAGGAGGGTGAAAGAGCCTCAGCTCTGCTTCCATCCCAGTGGGAGAGCCCCTTTTGATCCCCCACAGGAGTTGAAGGATTGCATTAGACCCAGTTTTTAAAGGTTTTATTTGGTAAGCCATCTACTCTGTCAATACCGTAAAGCCAAACTTAGCAACAGTTACTATGGATTTTTTTCTTCTTCTTCTTCCTGCTCCTCTCAACTAGAGGAGTATCTTTGTTTAATTTTCTGTGGCATAAAATATCAGTAGCTGTGAGTGTGTTATGTCTGCTTACAAGGGCTTTCTATGGGAGCAGAATGGAGATTGCAAGGGGCCCTTCATGGTTGATTACTGCGGAGGAGGTGGCATTCAGCGAAGGCCTCTCAAAAACCATAATATGCCCTCTGGCCTTCAAGTCTCTCCTTCAAGGCACCTGTGTGGAGATCTTTTAAGGCTCCCAGTAGTCTCAGTTTTGAAGAGAGTTGTTCTTTCTGATCACACACTCTTCCTGCCTAAAGCAGTGAAACCACAGAACTATGTTGATTTAAATTCTAAATCTCTGTAACAGTGACAATACCCTCAAAGGCACCAGTGCCAAATGGAGACAATTTCTGTATTCCTGTTGGACTGTGTTTCCCTCATCAGACTACAAATACTGGTGGCAGCAGCCATCCTACCCGTATGCTTGTAATTGTGTAATTTCGTCTCCTGAAATGCTGGACTCTGAGCAGGAAGAAATGTGTTTTCTCATACTTCTGTGCCTGTGTGTTTATCCTTTGTATCTTTAAGAATATCTGAGACTGAGGAGTGGTGTTCCATTGAAACTACAGTTAACTGTATGAGCTACTACACCAAAAACGTTCCCTGGGCATTTTAGAGGTTGCAAAGGCTGAGTTCTTGATTGCATTGGAAATAACTCCTGCATTGGAAAGCTACCATCCATTTTTAGAAAATTGTTGCCCATTGTGTATATGTACCACAGCTTTCTTATCCATTCATCTGCTGATGGACATCTAGGTTGTTTCCATGTCCTGGCTATTATAAACAGTGCTGCGATCAACATTGGGGTACATGTGTCTCTTTCAGTTCTGGTTTCCTTGGTGTGTATGCCCAGCAGTGGGGTTGCTGGGTCATAAGGCAGTTCTTTTTGCAATTTTTTAAGGAATCTCCACACTGTTCTCCCTAGTGACTGTACTAGTTTGCATTCCCACCAACAGTGTAACAGGGTTCCCTTTTCTCCACACCCTCTCCAGCATTTATTGCTTGTAGACTTTTGGATCGCAGCCATTCTGACTGGTGTGAAATGGTACCTCATTGTGTACTGCATTTCTCTGATAATGAGTGACGTTGAGCATCTTTTCATGAGTTTGTTAGCCATCCATATGTCTTCTTTGGAGAAATGTCTATTTAGTTCTTTGGCCTATTTTTTGATTGAGTCGCTTATTTTTCTGGACTTGAGCTGCATAAATTGCTTGTGTATTTTTGAGATTAGTTGTTTGTCAGTTACTTCATTTGCTATTATTTTCTCCCATTCAGAAGACTGTCTTTTCACCTTGCTTATAGTTTCCTTTGTTGTGCAGAAGCTTTTAATTTTAATTAGATCCCATTTGTTTATTTTTGCTTTTATTTCCAGTATTCTGGGAGGTGGATCATAGAGGATCCTGCTGTGATTTATGTCAGAGAGTGTTTTGCCTATGTTCTCCTCTAGGAGTTTTATAGTTTCTGGTCTTACGTTTAGATCTTTAATCCATTTTGAGTTTATTTTTGTGTTAACAACAACAACAACAACAACAAAAGAAAATTGTTGCCCAAAAGATATAGAGCCTGGAATACTGTCGCTTCATTTCTCTTTTTTTAAATGTGGGAGTAATGTTAGTCATTTACAACTGGGATTGGCAAAGTTTACAGAAGGGGCAGCTAGTATATATTAAGGATTTCGTGAGCCATACAGTCTGTTGCCAACCATTCTGCTGTTGTAGTGTGAAAGCAGCCATAGATACTACACAGATACATGGGCATGGCTGTAGGTCAATAAAACTTTCACTGAAAAATAAGCAGAGGGCAAAGTTTGACCCATGGACCATAGTCTGCTGCTATAATTAGCATAATTGCCCAAATCAAAGAGAAGGAAATGGCAACCCACTCCAGTATTCTTGCCTGGAGAATCGATCCTGGTGGGCTGCTGTCCATGGGGTTGCATGGAGTTGGACACAGCTGAAGCAACTTAGCATGCATGCATGCATTGGAGAGGGAAATGGCAACCCACTCCAGTATTCTTGCCTGGAGAATCCCAGAGACAGAGGAGCCTGGTGGGCTGCTGTCTATGGGGTCGCACAGAGTCGGACACGACTGAAATGACTTAGCAGCAGCAGCAGCCCAAATCAAAACAGTTAAAGCAGGAGAAATAATTTGAGTGAAACAAAAAATAGGAGCTTTTTTGCTCTCATATGATCAGTGCCTAAACTCAGACTTTTGAGAGGAGCTCAAGGGTCTTTGTTAAACAACTATGACTAAGTTAGATGCCATCGGTATCACAGATATCAACATTGATTACTTGATCAAGGTCGTTTGAGTAAGACTAAATTTGTATGTACAGAGAGCCATAATTCCTACTCATTCCTTATGATTAATGCTAATACTGTAGACTGTCTTTAGTCAGCATGAATTAGATGCCTGCTATTTATTCCTTCCTGACTTGAAGAGTTCATGGCATATCTCTACGTTAGAATAATTTTGGATCTTTACTGAAATAATATGAGTTTTTGGTAAGCAGTACATCAGGGATTACCATGTGTGATCATGGCCCCTGGTGTGATCAGTATGAGGGAGCACTATTTTCTCTGTAACCCCTGAGCATTTCTAATGTAGTGGACTGTGGACAGAATCTATAGAAGGTAGCAAATATTAGAGAACATTAAAAGCACTGTAAGAGGAGATGTTACCACTGGTGAGCTGTGCAAAAATAGGTTTCAGAAATTGCTTTTGAAAAAGAAATGGATGACAAATTGAGTTGGTTGGCTATTTGCTTTTGTGAAGAAACCTTCGAGAAGACATGAGAATTTCAGACGTTGATAACTAAATTTGATAAGGGTAAAGGTTTGTTAACAATTCAGTGGTTTACAGGAATTTTAGATGTGGCCCAACCCTTTCCATTTCACAGTTGGGGAAATTGAGGCTATCTGAGTAATATCACCATACTCATTTTTAAATTTTCTATATTATCTACATGCTATATATTCTGAAGAGATAAATTCTGAGTTAGCAAATCAGAAGTGGATATAACAGTGTTGTGTTTTTTATGTGCATTTTTATTTCATCCATCATTGTAGTGGAGGTGGGCCTGACAGTTGCCATTATTTAGCAAATAAAAATATAGGACTCCAAGTTAAATTTGAACTTCAGACAAACAAGGAATCATTTTTTAATATAAAAGTATAGTATTGTTACTCAGTGTTCTGTGGTGACCTAAACGGGAAGGAAATCCAAAAAGGATGGTGTATATATATATATATATATATATATGGCTTCCCTGATGGCTCAGGCGGTAAAGTGTCTGCCTGCAGTGTGGGAGACCTGGGTTTGATCCCTGGGTTGGGAAGATCCCCTGGAGAAGGAAATAGCAACCCACTCCAGTACTCTTGCCTGGGAAATCCCATAGATGAAGGAGCATGGTACGCTACAGACCATGGGGTCACAAAGAGTCAGAAACGACTGAGCGACTTCACACACATACACACACACACACATACACACACACACACACATATGTATTTTTTTTTAATTCACTTTGCTATACAATAGAAACTGACTTAACATTGTAAAGCGACCATAATCCAATAAAAATTAATTTAAAAAAGGTGTAATATTAGGATTTCCATGGTGGCACAGTGTGTAAGAATCTGCCTGCCAATGCAGGGGACATGGGTTCAATCCCTAGTCAAAGAAGATCCCATATGCTGCAGGGCAGCTCAGCCTGTGGACCAAAACTACGGACCCCACAGTCTAAGTCCCTCCAGCCCCATCTGCTGAGCCTGTGCGCCACAACTACTGAAACCCAGGTGCCTAGAGTTCGTGCTGCACAACAGGAGAAGCCACTGTAATGAGAAGCCTGCACACCACCGTGAAGAGTAGCCCCACTCGCCCCAGCTAGAGAAAGCCCTTCGAAAACAATGAAGACCCAGTGAAGCCAAAAAAAGAGAACAGTCTTTTTTCTTCTAAAGTGTAATATTAAATGCAATATTTGAGATACACTAAATGATTAATTGTTTCAAATTTAACTAGATTTCCTATATTTTATTTGGCAACTCTGAGAACACACAAGATGAAAACTGAGAAAGATTAGCTGTGATGGCTACCAGAATCGGCCAGCTTGCGAGTCCTAGCACCTACCTCGGGAGCTTATTAAAGATTCTAGTTTCCAGCCCCATACCAGAGTCTGAATCAGTAGGACTGGGATGGGGTTCAAGCATTAATACTGCTAACAGTGTCCCCAGCTGATTTTGCAGAGCTTTGGGGGCTGCTGTTTTGTACTGTTCACTCACTGGTGTTCTCTGGAGCAGAAGTCTTCAAGGAGGTAGCTCTATCTGTGGTCTTGACACCATTACCCTCCACTGGCTGAAACTCTGTAAGGGTTTTGCTCCATTTATTGGGTGGTTGCTACTGTGAAGGTTGTCTTGAGGCTTACTTACCAAATTACTCAGGCCCTCACCTTCATCCACAGTGTGATATCAGGCCCTGAGTTTAGGGGAAAAGTGGGGACAGATTTGATAAACTCATTTGGAGAAGGAAGATAACAGAGGAAGGGGTCAGCCTAAAATCCTGTAGAGCTTCCTTTCAAACACCCTTCTCTCACTAAATTCCTCTGTTTCCCTCTTGTCAGTGTTTCCTTCTAAATGAGAGAACTTCAGTTAAAAATGACATTTGTGGAAGTCATCTGGTCTAAAATCCTTGGAATGAATGCATTCAAGTTTTGGAGTTCACATCATCCTGTGGTTTGACCTTGATGTCTGTGATTTCTCTGCTACAAGAGGCGGCAATGAGGATCTGGGGTAAACAGTTGAGAAGTGAAGCTCCTTGATTCGGTGGACCACACGGCCAGTTACATGGTTCTGTGGACCTTAGGAACCTTTTCTCTTTGGCAGAAAAGCTGTACAGCCCTGTGATGTTTTAGAGGAAAAAAAAAAGTAAAAGGCCGGTGTTTAGAGAAAGCAGCATAGCCTCATAAGAGGACAGATCCCTTTCATGGATAGGAGGTGTCAAACTGAAGAGGAAATATGAACTTAGAACCTAACTCTAACTAGAATGTGAAGGTTTGCTAACAGGGTGATAGCCTGAGTGAGGGTTTTAGCTTCAAGCTTTGCTTTTTCTTGAATTGACCAGTTCTTTAACTGAGATATTGTGTAATGTTCTTTAGCTTAACGAAGGAATAAGAAATGGACAGTTTCAGTCGTGCTTTTGTTAAGTAAGTTCATAAGCAGCAGTTCAGATGGTCTTTCTTGGGCCATCCTAAAACTCAGGAGTTGGCAGGGTTGACTGGCACTTTTTAGGGATGTCATGGACAAAATGGCCATGGCACTGGAGGCCATCTGAGGAGTGCACTGGGTCATTTCATGCAGAACCAAAGGCCACAGGAAAGATGAACTGAAAGGAACATGTTCCCCTAACCCAGATCTTAGAAGACATGGGCACACTACAAGTGGGCGCTTGGTGTGTACAGCTATCATTTGAAGATAAGATTAATGCAAAAGAATTGATCCAAGTGATTTATTAAAGTATATTTTAACAAGAATGTGCTTATTTAAAACACTGCTTTGACATGCTTATTTAGTCTGAAACTTGGTCCCAGGACAGCACACCACCCTAGCCTGTTGTCCTTTCAGGGCACATCTGACTCTTGGAGATTAGACTGGGATATTAGAATAGAACCACACCTGGAAAGCACACACAGTCGCTCTCTCCCCGTCCTCTTTCTTTGAGTTGTATTTTGTGGTAGTTGTAAGGTTAGCCTAATAGTTTTAAATAAATAAATAAATAAAACAGAGCCCAGATGTCCACTGAGCTTCTTTGAGTTGAGCCTTAGATTGGAGAACCAGATGTTTAGCTTACAAAGTATAATCAGTTTGCCTTAAGAATTTAATGTTTCTTATCCCTAATGTTGTGACTTTTATATATCAAGTTGATATATACACAAGGCACTCAAACTTTTCCTAAAGGCCTAAATTTTTGTATTATTATGCAAAATAAGTCATATAGTATATTCTGTGACCAAATATGAATAACATTTATGTTACCCATATTTTATACTTAACCAGCTTTATTACAGCTTTTCTCAGGTAAGAATTAATGAAAAATGAGTGGATATACCTCATGTTACTACTGAAAGAAATATATTAATGACCTCTTCAGACATTCTAGGATGGAAAGTAGTCTATTAGTAAATACAGATCTTCATTATTATTGATTTTCTATATTTGTATATTACTTTGCAGTTTAGAAGTTCTGTATCCATTGCCTTCCATGATACTTAGCAGCATTCCAGGGTTGTTTTGAGTGACGTGGGTACCACTCCTTATCTCCAGCTTGTGGGTCAATAAAATGAGGTTCAGAAAAATCCAGAGACCCAATAGCTACAAAGTAGTGGGAGAAGATTAAAGTTCTAGCTTTTTTTTTAAAAAAAAGACTTTTCGCTTGGAAGTTTCTAACATGTACAAAATAAACAGAATGGTATGGTGGATCCCCATGTACCCATTCATTTCAGTTCAGTTCACTTCAGTCGCTCAGTCGTGTCCAACTCTTTGCGACCCCATGAATCGCAGCATACCAGGCCTCCCTGTCCATCACCAACTCCCAGAATTCACTCAGACTCACGTCTATTGAGTCAGTGATGCCATCCAGCCATGTCATCCTCGGTCATCCCCTTCTCCTCCTGCCCCCAATCCCTCCCAGCATCAGAGTCTTTTCCAATGAGTCAACTCTTCTCATGAGGTGGCCAACGTACTGGAGTTTTAGCTTTAGTATCATTCCTTCCAAAGAAATCCCAGGGCTGATCTCCTTCAGAAGGGACTGGTTGGATTTCCTTGCAGTCCAAGGGACTCTCAAGAGTCTTGTCCAACACCACAGTTCAAAAGCATCAATTCTTCAGCGCTCAGCCTTCTTCACAGTCCAACTCTCACATCCATACATGACCACAGGAAAAACCATAGCCTTGACTAGACGGACCTTAGTCGGTAAAGTAATGTCTCTGCTTTTGAATATGCTATCTAGGTTGGTCACAACTTTTCTTCCAAGGAGTAAGCGTCTTTTAATTTCACGGCTGCAGTCACCATCTGCAGTGATTTTGGAGCCCAGAAAAATAAAGTCTGACACTGTTTCCACTGTTTCCCCATCTATTTGCCATGAAGTGATGGGACCGGATGCCATGATCTTCGTTTTCTGAATGTTGAGCTTTAAGCCAACTTTTTCGCTCTCCTCCTTCACTTTCATCAAGAGGCTTTTTAGTTCCTCTTCTCTTTCTGCCATAAGGGTGGTGTCATCTGCCTATCTGTGGTTACTGATATTTCTTCCGGCAATCTTGATTCCAGCTTGTGTTTCTTCCAGTCCAGCAATGATCAATATGCTGCCATCTTATATCATCTGTACCTTTACCAGCTCTTACCCCCACATGCTAATGATGGTGGTTTTTATAGTTTTTAAAGTAAGGTCTGCATACACTGGAAAGTACTAATCTTAGCTATATGGTTTTGACAAATGGATGTACTTATAACTTACACCCTATCATGATGATTCTATCTCCCAGAAAGTTCCTTCATGCCCCCTCTCAGTCAACTCCCCCTTCATCTCAGATAACCACTGTTCTGATTGTTTTCACCTGATATTAGTTTGCTTCTTCTTGAACTCCTCATAGGAGTGGACTCTCTCAGTCTGGCTTCTTTTTGTTCAGCATCATGGCTGTGAAGCTTTAGTTTCTTGACCTAGAGTTCGGTGCTGTTTGTTGAGACAGGAGCTATATCTTCATCACATAATTATGGAAAGATGATTCCCTGAATGATACCCTTTGAAGACCCAGGCTCTGGCTCATCTCTCTTTGAGTGCACATACAGACATGAAGCAGAGAAGGCAGTGGCACCCCACTCCAGTACTCTTGCCTGGAAAATCCCATGGATGGAGGAGCCTGGTGGGCTGCAGTCCATGGGGTCACGAAGAGTCGGACATGACTGAGCGACTTCCCTTTCACTTTTCACTTGCATGCAGTGGAGAAGGAAATGGCAACACACTCCAGCGTTCTAACCTGGAGAATCCCAGGGACGGGGGAGCCTGGCGGGCTGCTGTCTATGGAATCACACAGAGTCGGACACAACTGAAGTGACTTAGCAGCAGCAGCATAGACATGAAGAGTTTTTCTTTACATATGGAGGATCTATCATTCTCTCCAGTGACAGAGCTGATTCCATTCGGAGGGTTGATGATGAAGGAGTGCTTCACCCTGAAATAATTTACCAACTTAGTCATTTGCTCCCAAGGCATGAATCCTCACCCCTCAGGCCCTCAACCAATTTCTCATAATGTATTTGCTTATATGTTCTTGGCACCCTCTTGCTCAAACTCCATTTGAGGTTGTGCTGATTTTTTAAGGTCAAGTACTGAAAATTGTAAGATCCAGAAAGTCATTTACTTGGCTTGTCATTTTTAATTAGATTACTTAATGGTTCAGTTTTGCTAATTAAGTAGGAGAGAAATGATCAAAATAGTGGTTCAATTACTATATGCAGATCTTGCTTTTCATTTCATTTTATTTAAAAGAAATCAGTAAAGACTCAAAAGTAGAATTAGATCCAAATGTGTTTTTCTTCTGTAGGGAATTTTCTTTGAATTCTTTAAATTCAATTATTTCTATTTTAGGTTAGAAAAGAACAACACAGACCAAAAAAGGAGGCAGAATGATTCATTTAGCTTTTAGGGAGGAAATGTGTAAGAATTTATATAAGGAAGTTTCATAAGTAGAACAGTGAACTCAAGGAAGAACTAATTTATAGGTGCCTCTGGCTCCTTTGACAGGCAGTGGTTTCTTTCTCAAAGAAAGTTTATACACTGATGTTGCTGAGTGACTTGTAGTTTCTTAAAATGATTGAAAAGAAGAGTCTGAAAAGTAAAAATAACTTTGGCTTTATTCCCTCTGCTGTTTACGTTTGAGTCAATACTGGATGACTTGTTTCCCCATATTAAACCTTTGAAGTAATCCTAGCAGCCATTGATGGTCATTGCTGAGATCCCATTCATTTATTAGGAGATGTACAATGGTAATCTTCTAACGTTTTTCTTCAGTTATTAGCTGGAGTAAATTACTAGTTCCTGTAAAGAGAAACTGTTCTGTGTCAAGGTCTCATTACCCAGGGTACAGCTTGTAATAGAAAAGCAGGATAAATGCTGACCCTTCCCCTTTATTTACCAGTTTCAAAATGAATTAGTTAGGTATCCCCTTCTAAAAGGTGACCATGCTTTTTTTTCAAAGATCATAATAAACTGTGGGATTTAAATGCATTTGATATATTTCAATCCATTTGCAGTAATTATTTCATTTGATGATCAAATTGTCTGATTTTTGACTAGGGGAGCCTCCTCCAGTTGGCTTCTGAACCGTATGTATATGATATATATAAGTATCCATGCGTGTATGCATCCATATGTCATCTATTTATCTATCTTTCTATTTATTTATGACATGGTTCTACTAGTCTTTGATAGCAAGATGTTCCTATCTCTTTGTATCTTTTGTTCCCAGATCTGAAATTAGCCATTTCTCCAAGGAGCTCTGGTTCCTTTTAATAGATATTGTATTTCAGGACACAATATAAACCCTCATGGTGGTGATTGCTACTTGGTTTGTCATTATTTACAGGTCTTTTCAGAGGATAAACTTAGAAATTTTTATCTTTACATAAACTGCTTCATGAGTTTGTACCAATACTTCTAATTCACATTGAAGATATGAAAAAAAAATGATGATTGGGTGGAAAATAATGGGGTGAATAAACAAGGACTGTAAGATCATGTAAAAGGCACTAGGGAAATGATTAATGAAATTATGGAAAATAGAACTGCAAAGGGAACTTTAAATAGACATGGTCTGTTTCTCTACCTACTCCTTTGCCTGTTCATAAAAGCTAAGTTTCAAGCTGTCTGAGTAGAGAAGAGGTTCAGGAAGGTGAAGCTCAAATATTAGTCACTGGCTTCGGCAGGACAGAAATGACTAGAGGCCTCAATGTGAAGTGATTCGTGTGAACTGAACAGATCAGAAAACGGATTGCAGCAGTTCAAACGGAAAATTTTGTGTTGAGCAAATTTCAACTTTAGTTGACCCTCCTGCAACTGTTTTCTCACTTTGAACTTTTTCTTGGAGAAAGGCTTTTATCTCTAGCAATGAGAAATTTGGTATGTGAAAGCAGGGCAAAGTTAATTGCCAACAAGCCCCTCACACACATGGTGGTTCTGGATTTTCCCTTTTGGACAAAAGAGCTCTAGTTTATCATTTTTATCAGAT
The DNA here is from genome assembly GCA_006410675.1 of Oreotragus oreotragus. Classification (NCBI taxonomy): domain Eukaryota; kingdom Metazoa; phylum Chordata; class Mammalia; order Artiodactyla; family Bovidae; genus Oreotragus; species Oreotragus oreotragus. The sequence continues at coordinate 339,763 of SJYX01018991.1, read as the reverse complement.
TTCTCCTACTGACCTTAACTTTAATATTGTTGCTGTTGTTATTATTTAATGAGAGACAATGTGTAGGACGTTTTGACAGTGGTTTGTATTTAATATTTAGTATAATATTTAATATTATACCAGGTGGAGGCAAGAAGCCTGGGCTGTAGTGTCCCCAGTTCAGTCTGGAAGGCATATGTATTCATGTACACAATCAATATCTAAAGCAAAACGTTGCATGTATGCAAGGTATCATAATAGAGATGCAAACTTGAATTAGATTACCTACTTCATAGGAAGATTCAAAAACTGCACATACGTGTTTAAAATGGCAGTCTTGAAAGTTTAGAATGCCAATCTTGAAAGTATGTCTGTTTTCAAATGGAATATCTGCAGTAAATGAAATAAATATCCCCAGCTGTTTGAGCATTAAATTTTCTTTAATGCATGTTGCAAAAGAGAATTGTTTTTGATGGGAAAAAAATGCAAATGTTATCAGCTTTTAAGATTAGTATCAAAATGTTAGCAAAGCTCCATTTCATTATTAGTATTCAGAATCTGTCTCCAAGGGGAGCATTTCATGAATCAATGTACATAAATGAAGTGTCATTGTGTTTCTTTAAACTTAATATTCATTTTCAAAGGGGAAATGTTAACATTTTGAAGTAGACAGCAGTGAAATGCAATGTTTTAAGGACATGTTTCTTTTTAATGTTTCAACAAAAAATAGCTTAATAGCATCCTCTTTAGGGCTATGGGATCCAGTGGAAGAGGAAGAGATTGACCTTCATTAAAATTAGAACTTCTAAGGGCTTCCCTTAGAAGGGAAAGCTAAGGGTGGCACAGTGGTAAAGAATCCGCCTGCCAATGCAGGAGATGTTGGTTCAATCCCTGGATCAGGAAGACCCCCTGGAGAAGGAAATAGCAACCCACTCTATTATTCTTGTCTGGGAAATCCCACGGACAAAGGAGCCTGGTGGGCTACAAAAGAGGAGCATGGGGTCACAAAAGAATTGGGACTCGACTTAGGGAGTAAACAATAACAACAGCTCTGTGGAAGACAATGCCAAGAGTATGAGAAGACAAATCACAAATTAGGAGAATGTATGTGTAAGATAAATTATTGTTATCCAAAATATGCAAAGAATTCTTTAAGAACTCAATAGTAGGAAAGCAAGCAACTTGATTAACAAATGGGCCAATGACCTTAACAGATACCTCCATCAAAGAAGATAAATATACTCCATATTGGTATACTCCATAATTGGAATGCAAATTAAAGCAATGAGATACCTGTATACACCTACTAGAAGGGCCAAAATCCAAAACATTGATAACACCAAAGGTTGGTGAGGATGTAGAACAACAGAAACTCTGAATTCATTGCTGGTAGAAATGCAAAAATGGTTATCTGCCACTTTGGAGGACAGACTGGCAATTTCTTACAAAAGTAAACATACTCCTAACATACAATCCAGCAATCACATTCCTTAGTATTTACCCAAAGGACTTGAAAACATATGTTTACACAATAGCTGGCATTGGTGTGTTTATTGCAGCTTTGTTCATAATTGTCAACACTTGGAAGCAACCAAGCTGTCCTTCAGGAATGAATGGATAAATAAACTGGTATACCCAGAGCATGCAGTATCACTCGGCACTAAAAAAGAAATGAGCTATCAAGTCATGAAAAGACACAGACGAATCTTAAATGCATATTGTTAACCAAAAGAATCCAATTTGAAAAGGCTACATAGCGTATGATTCCAACTATATGACATTCTGGAAAAAGCAAAATTATGAAGACAATAAAAACATCAATAGTTGTCAAGGTTTGGAAGATGAAGAGGGTTGAACTGGTAAACACAAAGGATTTTAGAGTGGTGAAAGACACTATAGTGAGAACAGACAACTTCTATCATTAGTTATATGGTGAAAGGAAAGTAATGCTCAAAATTCTCCAAGCCAGGCCTCAGCAATATGTGAACTGTGAACTTCCAGATGTTCAAGCTGATTTTAGAAAAGGCAGAGGAACCAAAGATCAAATTGCCAACATCCACTGGATCTTTGAAAAAGCAAGAGAGTTCCAGAAAAACATCTATTTCTGCTTTATTGACTATGCCAAAGCCTTTGACTGTGTGGATCACAATAAACTGTGGAAAGTTCTGAAGGAGACGGGAATACCAGACCACCTGACCTGCCTCTTGAGAAACCTATATGCAGGTCAGGAAGCAAGAGTTAGAACTGGACGTGGAACAACAGACTGGTTCCAAATAGGAAAAGGAGTACATCAAGGCTGTATATTGTCACCCTGCTTATTTAACTTCTATGCAGAGTACATCATGAGAAATGCTGGGCTGAATAAAGCACAAGCTGGAATCAAGATTGCTGGGAGAAATATCAATAACCTCAATAAGAAATATCAATAACCTCTGCCATAAGGGTGGTGTCATCTGCATATGACACCACCCTTATGGCAGAAAGTGAAGAGGAACTAAAAAGCCTCTTGATGAAAGTGAAAGAGGAGAGTGAAAAAGCTGGCTTAAAGCTCAACATTCCGAAAACGAAGATCATGGCATCTGGTCCCATCACTTCATGGGAAATAGATGGGGAAACAGTGGAAACAGTGTCAGACTTTATTTTTCTGGGCTCCAAAATCACTGCAGATGGTGA
>SJYX01018991.1:289410-330419 GCA_006410675.1 Oreotragus oreotragus | reverse complement strand
AAAGATGGAGAAGCTCTATACAGTCAACAAAAACAAGACCAGGAGCTGACTGTGGCTCAGATCATGAACTCCTTATTACCAAATTCAGACTTAAATTGAAGAAAGTAGGGAAAACCACTAGACCATTCAGGTATGACCTAAATCAAATCCCTTATGATTATACAGTGGAAGTGAGAAATAGATTTAAGGGCCTAGATCTGATAGATAGAGTGCCTGATGAACTATGGACTGAGGTTCGTGACACTGTACAGGAGACAGGGATCAAGACCATCTCCATGGAAAATAAATGCAAAAAAGCAAAATGGCTGTCTGGGGAGGCCTTACAAATAGCTGTGAAAAGAAGAGAAGCGAAAAGCAAAGGAAAAAAGGAAAGATATAAGCACCTGAATGCAGAGTTCCAAAGAATATATAAGAAGATATAAGAAAACCTTCCTCAGCAATCAATGCAAAGAAATAGAGGAAAACAACAGAATGGGAAACCCTAGAGATCTCCTCAAGAAAATTTTAGAGATACCAAAGAAAAATTTCATGCAAAGATGGGCTTGATAACGGAAAGAAATGGTATGGACCTAACAGAAGCAGAAGATATTAAGAAGAGATGGCAAGATTACACAGAAGAACTGTACAAAAAAGATCTTCAAGACCCAGATAATCACGATGGCGTGATCACTCACCTAGAGCCAGACATCCTGGAATGTGAAGTCAACTGGGCCTTAGAAAGCATCACTATGAACAAAGCTAGTGGAGGTGATGGATTCCAGTTGAGCTATTTCAAATCCTGAAAGATGATGCTGTGAAAGTGCTGCACTCAGTATACCAGCAAATTTGGAAAACTCAGCAGTGGTACAGGACTGGAAAAGGTCAGTTTTCATTCCAATCCCAAAGAAAGTGTACTTTAGTTCATGCCATTTTCCACATCCAGGATTGAATAATTGTCCCAGTGCTGTATTAGAGGTCATTGACTCTCTTCTGGTGATTTTGACTTAAAAAATGTAGGCCAGCTCTTGTAAGCATGGCACCCTTTTAGTGGCAAGTATGAGCGAGATCACCATGCTCTCCTCTACCACTGACCTGAATCTGACATGACTGAAGCGTTTATGCAGTAGATTGAATGTGTCCTCCTGAAGCCCATATGTTGAAACCCTAACCTCAGGTGGGGGTCTTTGGGAGATGCTTAGGTCATGAGGGTGGAGCCCATATGAAAGGGATGAAGTGTCCTTCTAAAAGGAATCCCAAAGGGCCCCTCACCTTTCAGCCTTGTGAGGACACAGGGAGAAGATGGTATCCCATGAACCAGGATGGTTTTTTTCCCCATGAGGCACAGAATCTGCCTGCACGTTGTTCTTGACCTTTGTAGCCCTCAGAACCGTGAGGAATAGAGAATTGTTTGTTGTCTAAGCCCCCCAGTCTGGTATTTTGTTATGCCAGCCCCATGGACGAGGTCAGTGTTCTATAGTTTTAAATCTTTCTCTTCCCTTTTCTTGCTCTTCTCCCCTCCATTACTCTTTTCCTCTCTTTTCATGATTCTTTTTTTTCCCTTCCTCCCTTTCCCACTTTGTTCTACAGATATTAAGCATGTAGCCTTGGGAAGCTTACAGATTAGTGGTTGAAACATGTGCTTCAAAAGAAATCACAGAAATCTCTGACTGCAAACTGTGATAAGTGCTGAAGCAAAAATGTGGGTGCTGTGAGAATATGACAGAGATTCAGCCCTGGGGAGCTGACAGTTGGGCTGATTTGGGATTAACTAGATGAAAAAGAAAGATGTGATTTCCAGGCAGAGAAAACAGAATGTGCTTAAAGAATTAAGTTGAAGAGCAATAGTTTTGCTGAGAGGTGTGTGTGTGTGTGTCTGTGTGTGTGTGTGTGTGTGTGTGTGTCTGTGTTACTCTCTCAGTCATATCCAACTGTTTGCCACCCTATGGACTGTAGCCTGGCAGGCTCCTCTGTTCTCTGGGACTCTCCAGGCAAGAATACTGGAGTGGGTTGCCACGCCGTCCTCCAGGGGATCTCTCCAACCCAGGGATCGAAACTGAGTCTTTTATGTCTCATGCATTGGCAGGCAGGTTCTTTACTAGCACCATCTGGGAAGCTGAAAGATGAGGCAAGGGCAAATTACATCAAGGTTTGTAGGGTCTGCCTGTTCAGAATTCTGGCTTCAGTCCTAAGAGTGGGTCTTAACATGAAATACTTTTGTGTGCCCAAGTGATTCAAGGACCACATTGAGCCCAATGAGCTACTGTTCATATATGTTCATATACTATATGTTCTCTGATTTTCACATGAGGGTGCTAACCGCATACCTCCTTACTGACTGTATGTGTCCACTGGGGCTGCCATCACAGAATGCCACAGACTAGATGGCTTAAAACAGAAACTTATGTTCTCAAAAAGTTCTGGAGGTTCAAGTTCAACATCAAGATGCCTTCAGGGTTGCCTTCTTGTGAGGACTCTTTTCCTGGCTTGTAGATGGCTACCTTCTTACTGCGTCCTTACGTGACTTCTATATGTGCTGGGGGTGGGGGCGAGGAAGATCAATATCTAGTGTCTCTTCTTAGACACATATATCCCATTACTCATTGCAGCACTATTTACAATAGCTAGAACATGGAAGCAACCAACCTAGATGTCCATCAACAGATGAATGGATAAAAAAGTTGTGGTATATATACACAATGGAATATTACTCAGCTATAAAAAGGAATGCATTTGAGTCAGTTCTAATGAGGTGGATGAACCTAGAATCTATTATACAGAGTGAAGTGAGTCAGAAAGAGAAAGATAAATACCACATTCTAACACATATATACAGAATCTAGAAAAATCATACTGAAGAATTTGTTTACAGGGCAACAGTGGAGAAACAGACGTAGAGAATAGACTTATGGACATGGGGAGAGGGGAGGAAAGGGTGAGATGTATGGAAGGAGTAACATGGAAACTTACATTACTAAATATGAAATAGATAGCCAATGAGAATTTGCTGTATGGCTCAGGAAGCTCAAACAGGGGCTCTGTATCAACCTAGAGGGGTGGAATGGGGAGGGAGATGGGAAGGAGGTTCAAAAGGGAGGGGATATATGTATACCTATGGCTGATTCATGGAGAAAGAAATGGCAATCCACTCTAGTACTATTGCCTGGAAAATCCCATGGACAGAGGAGCTTGGTAGGCTACAGTCCATGGGGTCACAAAGAGTCAGACACGACTGAGTGACTTCGCTTTTCATGGCTAATTCATGTTGAGGCTTGACAGAAAACAGCAAAATTCTGTAAAGCAATTAACCTTCAGTAAAAATAAATTAATTTAAAAAAATCTAGCATCTCTTCTTATAAGGACACTAGTCCTATCAAGTTGGAGCCTACCCTTTGACCTCATTTAACTCTAATTACTGTCCTAAAGGCCCTGTCTCCAAATAGAGTCACATTTGGGGGGTAGAGCTTCAATATATCAGTTGGTGGTGGTGAGGTCGGGGGCGGGAAGACACAATTCAGCACATAACACTGACCTGTCACAATCTGGAGTGTGACATCTAATGATTGTCCAGGACAATACCTCGTGATTTACAGTGGGCAGGTGTCTTAGAAGAGGACAGACCTTAAAAGCCCTGCAGCACTGGGGCTTCTCCCTTTGAATACCAGTGAAAGAGCCAAACAGAACCTGATTCTTTTAGGTCAGCACGCTCCATCATGGAAGCCCCAGGACTTGGGATGGATCAACTCGCTGCAACTCTAAGGTGGGCCTAGGTCACCACCATCAACAGATGGTGCTTGGTTGCTGGGATGCTGCAGGTCAGTGGGAAAGTTAACACAAAGCCTTAACACAGAGAGATTCCGAGACTGCCAGATGCAACCCTCAGAGCCTCGTGACAGCAGGCGATAACAGTCAGCTTCAAGAATCACGTGAGACCTGCTGTATTTAACAAAGCCACAGAGAAGAGAACTAGGAAACTTAGGTAATGCGCTGTTCTTGCCCTTTTTGTGAGAACAGTGGTAATTATGCTAACTACCTTTGGCTGTGAGGCTTGTGCTTTTTCCTGGGTTTTTTAAATTAGTGATCCTTCAAAAAGTCACCGATAAGAAAAGATCCTAAGGAAATGAATAAGCATGTCATTCTCAAGGGTATTTTCTGGACATGTTGATACATAGCGGCATCAGCAAGGCCGTGAGCAGTCTAGGATGGGGAAGAAGAGAAACATGTCTATTTTTGTTTTTGCCAGTTTTGCAAGCTATCAAAGGAAGGTTTATCATTTTCTCCCCAATGACATGAGTTTATTGATTACGTCTATACTTTCCCCACTTTACCTTTTATTTATTCTTATTATAAGATTCTATAATGAGATGAAATTATATAGAATGAATTTCAATCTCTTATAGATTGGAAAAGGATCAGTGAAGGAAAACTTAGAATAACAGAATCCCCATCCTACAGTCTACTGGTAGATATAGTATATATAAGTATAAGCTATATACTGTCTTAAGTGTCTTACGGGTTTTCAGGCTTCGTATGTGGCATAAAAAGTGAAAACCTGGAGAAAAAGGACATTTGCCAGGAAACCTGAGGCAAACAGAGGGACTATGATGTGATAGGCTAATAAATTTTCAAACAGGTACTCAGAATAAGATGCTGTACTAGGCATTTAAGGACATCAGTCAGTCAGTTCAGTCACTCAATTGTGTCCAACTCTTTGTGACCCCATGAACCGCAGCACGCCAGGCCTCCCTGTCTATCACCAACTCCCAGAGTCCACCCAAACCCATGTCCATTGTGTCGATGATGCCATTCAAACATCTCATCCTCTGTTGTGACCTTCTCCTCCTTCCCTCAGTCTTTCCCAGCATCAGGGTCTTTTCAAATGAGTCAGCTCTCTGCATCAGGTGGCCTAAGTATTGGAGTTTCACCTTCAACATCAGTCCCTCCAATGAACACCCAGAACTAATCTCCTTTAAGATGGACTGGTTGAATCTCCTTGCAGTCCAAGGGACTCTGAAGAGTCTTCTCCAACACCACAGTTCAAAATCATCAGTTCTTCGGTGCTCAGCTTTCTTCATAGTCCAGCTCTCACATCCACACATGACCACTGGAAAAACCATAGCCTTGACTAGACGGACCTTTGTTGGCAAAGTAATGTCTCTGCTTTTCAATATGCTATCTAGGTTGGTCATAGCTTTCCTTCCAAGGAGTAAGCGTCTTCTAATTTCATGCCTGCAATCACCATCTGCAGTGGTTTTAGAGCCTAGAAAAATAAAGTCTGACACTGTTTCCACTGTTTCCCCATATATTTCCCATGAAGTGATGGGACCAGATACCATGATCTTCATTTTTTGAATGTTTAGCTTTAAGCCAACCTTTTCACTCTCCTCTTTCGCTTTCATCAAGAGGCTTTTTAGCTCCTCTTCACTTTCTGCCATAAGGGTGGTGTCATCTGCATATCTGAGGTTATTGATGTTTCTCCCGGCAATCTTGATTCCAGCTTGTGCTTCTTCCAGCCCAGCGTTTCTCATGATGTACTCTGCATAGAAGTTAAATAAGCAGGGTGACAATATATAGCCTTGACGTACTCCTTTTCCTATTTGGAACCAGTCTGTGGTTGCATGTCCACTTCTAACTGTTGCTTCCTGACCTGCAGATAGGTTTCTCAAGAGGCAGGTCAGGTGGTCTGGTATTCCCATCTCTTTCTCAGAATTTTCTACAGTTTATTGTGATCTATTAAGGACATAGAAAGATTAAAAAACAACCAAGGAATTCAAGGAATTTGCACTTTAAGTTAGATTAGCTGTAAATCTAAGTAAAATATAAAATGTCAAGTAATTGAAGGAAAGTAATACAGGTGAGCTATCAGAAGGTGGTATGTGATTTATTGCCAAATGACTAGTACAACCAATCAAGAGATTTTCTATACTAGCATCTAAACTCTGTAACAACAAGGGCTATACGTGCAGTGTTTAGCACAGTGCTAGACATTGATTGGAAGGTATGAATGAATGGTGCTTTTGCTTGTTTGTTAAAAAGACATAACTTACATATAGCAGAGTACACAAATTCTGAATGTAGACTCAATTTTCTGTATCTATGTCTATGCACAGAACTACGTCCAGATGAAGATACAGAACATTTCTAGCACACTGGAAGGTTCTTTCATGCCTCTCCCAACCTGTGCTACACAATACCATACTTACTGCTGTCACTGTACTTTAATTCACCCTGTCTTTGAACTTCATATAAATGGAATTGAACAGTGGTTCTCTTTGGCTTAAGACTCACCCCTGTTGTTGCTTTTGTAGTTGCAGTAGCTTGCATTCATAATTGATTTTTTTTTTTCATTTCTGTCTATTCTTAATGGACATTTGGGTTTCAAGTTTGAGGCTATTATGAAAAAAGGCACTGTGAACATGTTCAAATTTGCCTTTTGATGGATATAAACACTCACTTCTCCTGAACATATATCCATTAGTGGAATTTCTGTGTCTTAGAATATTGTTACCTTTAGCCGACATTTTTTTTTTAAGTGATTATATCAATTTATATTCCCACCAGCAGTGTAAGAGAATTTAAATACAGATTCTGAATTGTTTTGTATGTTTCAGTAAACTTTATTCAAAATGTATAAAGACTCTGATCATTATAACTTGAGGGAGGGAATGAATTTTTCCTAATATTGCTCATATTTCCAGATTCTGAACTCTGATGGCCAGACACAATGTAGGCATTCAGTCAATATTTGAGTGGATTCTGAGATACGTCTACAGTTCAGAAAAGAAGGCAAATATGAGAGCAGAGCATTGTGGCAACCAATTATTTAATTCTGTCTTTTACTTATCAAGACTTCCCATCATCAGTTTCATGATGCCATTGATTCCACAATCAGAGTCTGTGCTAATTGAGAGTCTGTGCTGTGCCAAAAACTCTGTCCTACTATTGCTACTGAATAAAATCAAGGGTGTCGAGCAAGGCCCATAATAACACAGTGGCTGGTGCAGGATTGTGTTTGTGACCAAAGTTTCCCTCGGCTCCTTCCTCAGGATAGGTTGTGGGCTGCACCATAAGAGGAACCTCTGACGGGGCCCTGCGGTGGGGTTGGGCTGGGCTCAGGGGAGGTCTACCCCAAGGAGGATAGGAATTAGGCCATGAATGCTTTCCAGTAATTTCCTCGGTTTGGCTCTCTTATCAAGAAAGATCTCTTGTTTTCTTTTTGTGGGGATGAGCAAGGAAAAGCACAAAGCATGGCTGTGAGTTATGTGAGTCAGGCTATATATGCAGTGTGACTGTTGGTCACAGTTGCTTTAATAATAATAAAAGCTGACATTGGGCACCTTCTGTGTACCAGCTATTCTTGTTCAATCCTCATTACAACCCTATGAAATAGATACTCTTAGTCGCTCCATTTCACTGATTAGGAAACCAAAGAACAGGGGAAAGACAGAACTCTCCCAAGGTCACACAGCTAGAGAGGGGCAGAGAGGAATTTGAATGCGGATAGTTCTGGAGACTGGGCTTTTGGCTACTTCCTGCATGACAGTTACCTATTACTTGTGACTTTCAGCTTTTCAATTCATAGTCTTTATTTCTATGAGCCTCATAGAAGTTGACTATCAGACAACTGCTAATATTTCAATGATTTTTGTGTGTAACTTCCCCCTGGGATGGCAGATTTGTAGTGTGAAGAAAGTATATCGTCAGCTCTCCAAATCTGTAGGTTCTGTATCTGCAGATTCGACAAAACTACAGATTGAAACTATTCAGGGAAAAACATTTTCAGAAAATTTCAAAAGCAAACTTGAATTTGTGGTGTACTGGCAACTGCAGACGTACCTTGGCAGTATTGAGGATTTGGCTCCAGACCACTGTGGTAAAGTGAACATTGCAGTAAAGTGAGTCATATGAAGTTTTTGTCTTCCCAGTGCATGTAAAAATTATGTTCATACTATACTGTAGTCTATTCAGTGTCCAATAGCATTATGTCTTAAAAAGCAATGTGTGTGCCTTAAAGTAAAAATACCTTATGGGGACTTCTCTGGTGGTCCAATGGTTAAGACTTCACCTCCCAATGCAGGAAGTGTGGGTTCAGCCCCTGGCTGGGGAGCTAAGATCTCATATGCCTCGTGGCCAAAACCCAAAACCCAAAACAGAAATAATACGGTAACAAATTCCAGACTTTACAAATAGTCCACATAAAAAGAATCTTAAAGAAAAATATTTTGTTACTAAAAATTAATAACCATCATCTGAGCCTTCAGCTCACTTCAGTCATTCAGTTGTGTCCGACTCTTTGCGACCCCATGAATTGCAACACGCCAGGCCTCCCTGTCCATCACCAACTCCTGGAGTTCACCCAGACTCACGTCCGTCGAGTCGGTGATGCCATCCAGCCATCTCATCCTCTGTCGTCCCCTTCTCCTCCTGCCCCCAATCCCTCCCAGCATCAGAGTCTTTTCCAATGAGTCAACTCTTCTCATGAGGTGGCCAAAGTACTGGAGTTTCAGTTTTAGCATCATTCCTTCCAAAGAAATCTCAGAACTGATCTCCTTCTGAATGGACTGGTTGGATCTCCTTGCAGAGCCTTCAGTGAGTCCTAATTATTTTTGTAATAGTAACATCAAAGATCACTAATCACAGATCACCATAACAAAAATTATAATAATAATGAAAATATTTGAAATATTGCAAAAGTTATCAAAATGTTACAAAGTGAGCAAATGCTGTTGGAAAAATGGCATCTATAGACTGACTTGACACAGAGTTGCCACCAGCCTTCAATTTCCAAAAAAATACAGTATATTTTAAGTGCAATAAAGTGAAGGGCAGTAAAAGGAGGGAAGTATGGTTATATTTAAATAGCATTCACATTGTATTGGGGCTTTCCTAGTGGCTCAGATGGTAAGGCAATGGCACCCCACTCCAGTACTCTTGCTTGGAAAATCTCATGGACGGAGGAGCCTGGTGGGCTGGAGTCCATGGGGTCGCTGAGAGTCGGACATGACTCAGCGACTTCACTTTCACTTTTCACTTTCATGCATTGGAGAAGGAACTGGCAACCCACTCCAGTGTTCTTGCCTGGAGAATCCCAGGGACGGGGGACCCTGGTGGGCTGCCGTCTATGGGGTTACACAGAGTCGGACACGACTGAAGCGACTTAGCAGTAACAGCAGATGGTAAAGAATCTGCCTGCATTGCAGGAGACCTAGGTTTGATCCCTGGGTTGGGAAGGTCCGCTAGGGAAGGGAATGGCTACCCACTCCAGTATTCTTGCTTGGAGAATTCTGTGGACAGAGGAGCCTGGTGTGCTATGGTTCATGGGATTGCAAAGAGTCGGTCACACTTTCACTTGCACTTTTCACTTACGTTGTACTAGGTTTTTAAGTACTCGAGATGATTTAAAGTGTATAGGAATATGTGCATAGATTATATGCAAATACTATATACCATTTTATATAAAGGACTTGAGCATCCTTGGATTTTGGTGTTCAGTATAAGTAGGTGGGAATCCTGGAATCAATGCCCCACAGATAAGAAGGGATGACTTTATGGCCTAGAGAGATATTAGAATGATCCATAGATCTCAATTTTTAAAAAGAAAAAATTTAATCTAATATTAGATCATCTGTGTCAGGAGATATGTAAATTGGCAGCCATACATACTACTCAATAATGTCTGTGTATTTTTAAATAAATTATGTGTTGTGTGTAATGAGAAGTAAACAATAATTCTGAGGTCTGAAAATGTATGAGTTAAAAAACCTCTCCATAATTAACATTTGAACACCTGTCATGGGGTATGCAAAGTACTAGATCCTGAATATATGTCATCTGAAATCCCCAAAGCAACTTAAACTGGGTTTTATTAGAGCCCCAGTCCCCATTTTTCAGATGAGGAAATTGAGGATCAGATAGGCTAAGTAACGTGCTCAGTTTCATAGCTGGAGAACTTTGCTGGCATTTGAAGTAAGTCTCTTTTACTCCAAGACCCATGCTCTTTCCAGGATGTCACAGACTTCTATTTGTGCCCAGAGGAAGCCCTCAATTTCAAGGAAAACCACTATTATATGATATCATAGTCTACCCGGCTTTCTTCATCCGTTTTTTAAATCCATCTATGACATCAAATTAAATTTCCAGAAGAACAATTTTGAATTGTAATGGATGGCATTGTTCATTGTCTCAGCATTTTAAAATTTATCCTGCTTTTACTGCCAGTATCATCTATCTGAGTACAGGAAGCTTTAGTCATAAGAATGTTAATAGGCCTGATTCAGTTGTCAGATTTTTTTGTGGTCTAATGAACAAACAAGTAAGTCACTGTGGAAACCAAATAAAAATCTAGTTGCATTGATACAGCCAGAGGACTGAGAAATAGGACAGCTTGAAATAATTCGATCAAAGTAGCATAGGAAGTAAAGAGACAGACTCAGAGAGAAATGAGGCCAGGGTTATTCAGTTAAGCCTTGTATGGAAAAAAAATACAGATTACATATCAAAACTAATACTTGTTTAGGATCTTTTAAAAACATTTTTTTTATTATTATTTAACACCAAAAGCATTTTATATTGGGGTATAGCTGATTAACAATATTGTGAAGAGGGAAGGGACTCAGCGATAAATACAGGGTCTATTTTATCATTTCAGACCACTGCATAATTTATAATGATGCCACTAACAGTGTTTACCTGACTTGTTAACAGATTTTAGCATTATATTGACTTCAGTTTTCATGTGGTAGGCATATTTGTACTATAAAAGAACATATAGTTATAGTTATTTTTAAAGTAAGTTAAAATAGGGTCTCCAGCTACCTGCTCAAAGAATTCAGTTGCTCGAAGATTCCAGTAATCGGAGAGACACCAGCAACGTGATATTGGAGACTGGATGTTCCAAGTGTCATTGATAGGAAAACCATCCCAGGTAGAGCACTCAACAAAACTTTCCATGAGCAGAACTCTGAGTCCAGACATCCCTGTAAAAATGTTCTTTGGGTTTAGGACATTAAGTCATCTATCCTTTCAGGATTCGGAGTTTAGGAAAGTTATGTTTAGGAGTGCGTATTAAAACTCATTAACGTGACAGTTTGTGAACTGAAAAGGAGAGAAGCGTCACCTGTGAATATAGATCCACAGTCCGGGTGTGGGCTGGGCAGCTGTTCAGTGGCCTGGCAAGAGCACGGCAATCAGCACAGGCCTGGAGCCTCACCCTAGAGTGAAGCGAGCCTCTCCTTTGTGATCCAAATAGGTGTTTCAGGTAGCACCACCAAGTGACCTGTCTGACAAGTGAACTTCTGCCCAAGCTATACAGATTGCCAGGGTTTAGGGTTCTTTTGGAGAAGGCAATGGCACCCCACTCCAGTACTCTTGCCTGGGAAATCCCACGGATGGAGGAGCTTGGTGGGCTGCCGTCTACGGGGTCGCACAGAGTCGGACGCGACAAGCGACTCAGCAGCAGCAGCAGCAGGGGTTCTTTTATTCAACTTTCCCTCTCTTGGCACTTGTGGGTTCTGTTATTTATCGATTCTCCAACTTTTGCATTTTGGCCCTTGGATATTTAGAGTTTAAAGTCCATTAGATATGATGATTGCAATTATCACAGGTGCACAGGTCCCGAGGGCTCTTTATCCAAAGCCCAGAGGCAGGTAGTGTTTTGAGTCTGTAGTAGGGGAAGTACAAGACCAGCTGTCTCATGCCTTCTCTAACTTTGGAGGTGTATTACCAGTTACATGAGTGGGAGGGAAGCTTTTCATGCATCTCTGTTAATAGTTGTTGACAAATCACCAGTTGGAAAATGTAAAGGGAGTGTCTGTGCCCTGGGAGTGGCATTGAAATTCTCATTTCTCAACTTGCCTCACAAGAAAACAAATCTTACTGCATATCTTTTTAACTGTAGCCTTTTTTTCAGCAAAGTTTATCTGAGTTCATGTTTGTCCATTTGGTTTCCGTGATCAGTCACATTGAACTTTAGCACATTCTAGCATACTTCTTCTATACTTTAGCAAAATAGTAGGTGTACCATGGTGCAATCGGGCTTGCAGGTGTGGATGTCGCCCTCAGAATGCATCCATTCTGGGAAATGAAAGACACGTGTGCCAAAAACTGATCGCAGTGGACTGAGGAAAGTCCAGGAAATACTGAGCAAGGATTAGAAAAGTTAGAAACCTGAAGAATTACTTCTAGCTGACCATAGGAAGTAATTCCATGTCACCTGCACAGGGTTTAAAAGGAAGAATGGGTTTTAGACTTTGGAGGTGTAAGGGGAAGACTGTTTTCTTTAGAGGAAACACATAAAATAGGCAAAGAGTGGGTATATTGGGGGGAATTGCAAGGAGTTGTGTCTGTTAGAAGATTTCAAGGAGCCTATCATGGAAGATAAAGTTGGGCAGTTGGTTGGAGTTAGATCATGGAAGACCTTTAATACTGGAATAAGGAATTTGAGCTTTATTCTCTTTCCTTAGTTTCAAATATTAACTCAAGTGTTTTACCTTAGATGTGATTATTAGGTATGATTATGCATAAGAGTACCATGATCCTTTTGGCAGTTTTCTTGGGAACAAAACATACTGTTACACAACTGCAATATGTGTGGTCTGGGTCAAATGGCTCTTTTTGGCTGAACATTTTCTGCAGAGGCGGTGCAAAATATATCACACAATCCTATCACTCAAATGAAAGTCATCTACATCACTGCAGCATGCACTTATTTTGATTCCTCCCTAGGTTCAGTGATGTTAGGACTTATATTTCCCAGCTTTTTGTTTGCTTGTTTGACCCAGTGGGTTGTTCTATAATGCCTAATACTCCATGTGCCTGGCAGACAAGCTAGTTTGAAAGCTGAGTCATTAAGCTCTTTCATCTTTCTTCTCAATTTCCTCCTTAGCATTTTCTCTTCGTAGCGGGCACTTTGTAAGCAATGAGGTGCCCAGGAAAGAGTAGCCCTGGTTCTTTGTGTTGTTGTTCTGTCCTAATCAAAGAGATGATTTTAGTCTACCTGTGTGTGCCTTGGAAATATTCTGAGCTGATATTTTTTAGCTGTTGGAGGCAAAGAAAAGCATCTGAATTTTATCAGACTTTGAGCACTTTTCAACTGATAAAAATGTTAGTGAAAAGGGCCATTATTGTTAGTGCCCTCTGGCTAATTAATTCAGTAGACTAAAGCTTGAGGCTTCCATGGCAAGGTCAGTTAGTTCCGCTCTCTGATGATCTCTTGGAGCCTCTAGTCCTGGCCATTGATTTCAAAAATAATTACAGCAACAAGCACTTAAATAGTACTATACACATAACCTCATTTAATTTTCAGAATAATCCTGAAGGGTAGGTACTGTTACTCTCTCTATCTTTACAGATCTTGAAACTGAGGCATTGAGAAGCTATGTAACTTGCCATTACTGGTAGTTGACTGAACCAGGATTTGAACCTGGGCACTTAGGTTCTTGGGTCTTTACTTTCGATCTCATTAAAGTCTAACTATGTCCCTACACTTAAGAAAACACAATACGCGTCTAAATATTTAAGGCAGTTTATTTTGTATAGTATGAAGCTTTGAATTTAAGTGTATTTTATACAGACACCCAGAATCTATTTAGCATCTCTTTCATTGTCTGTGCGAGGGGGTGGGGCGGGCAGGGCAAGGCTTCACAGAGGTAACGTTTGAGGCCTGAGCCAGGACTTAAAGGATGCTCATGTGCTCATGCTCAGGCGGAGAAGAGCATCACAGGTTGAGCAAACAAGCCTGCAAAGGCTTGGGGAGGCGAAGGGCATTTGATGTGCATGTTTGTAGGAACGTGTGGTGTTCACTGTGTCTAAAACATGGAGAGTGACTAAGGTGCAATTTAAGATTGCAGATTGTACTCTGCTAAATAGCTTAAAAATTATTTTCTCAGACAGAGACCTTTAAAAAAAAATCAAGGCTCACAAATTTTTGTATTCAGTTTCAGAGGCTTCCCGGTGCCCTGAAGCTCATGTGTAGGTCTGTGGGCCCCTTCCTCCAAGCAGTTGAGAATAACATGATCCAATATATGTTTTAAGAAAGATGACTCTGATGACAATGAAAGATGGCTTGGAGGAGAGAAGGATTAGAAGCAGAGAAATCAGGAGGCAGATATGAAAAGATCTATCTGAGATGGCAAGAAGAACCACGTCTCTGAAAGATGTTTAGGAGATAGAAGTGAGAGAGAGGACCCGGGGTGAGTTAAATGGGAAAGTCGCACATAAAATAGTTAAAAGTAAGTGTCATTTCTAGCTTGGTTTAAGGATATACAGTGATGTCATTAACAAAAACCAAAGGAGAGGAAAGGGGCAAGAGTAGAAAGATTTGGGGCTTGATTTTTTGGCCTGCTGAGTTTCAGGTGCCATGATATATACCAAAGCGAATGTCTACTGTACAGCTGGAAATGCAGTCTGGAAAAGAACTCAGCACTGGAGAGAGAGATTTAGCTGCTCTAGCAAATGGTAGGTTGAAGCCCTCTGGGTGAGTCAGGGCCACCCAGGGGAGCCCAGAATGAGAAGACAAGGGCAGAGCAGGAGTGTCTGATAAAGCTGGCTGGGGAGGTGAATCAGGGGAGCAGCAGCAGCCTTGAGGCATTTGAGCACTTCCTGTTTGCTGGCTCTGTTCTGAACACTCTGTGGGCATTAGCTTGCCTAATCCTCAAACACCTCCAGGAACCGGCTACATTTGGCACATGAGGAACCAGAGGCCCAGAGAAGGAATTTGCATAGAACTAGTAAGTCACTTTCAATGGTAAATTAGTGGTAGCCTCCTTAAGTTGATGTAATTGAATTAAGATAGCTTTTGTTATAACTTTTTTACAGGTTTAAATAGGGATTAGTAAGCTTTGATGATACTATTTCCTTACTTTTCCTCTGTTCTATCAAGTTAATGTAGTATAATCATCAGAAGTCATGAAGAAAGTATGATAGGAGACTTGCATAAATTTCCAAATTCCCTGGCTTTTTCTCACGTGGGTATTCTGTCAAGATTCATGCATTTCTTAAACATATTTTTATTTAATAGGGTAAATTTTCCCTGAAGTTTTTTCCTAATTAATAAGCATGTTTGGCACTAATTGGAATACTTCCTGAAACGATTTCATGAGTCATATTTTCCTTTGCCACCTAGAACATATGTTGGACTCTTTTAGCAGTGATCTGCTACTGCTAAGTCGCTTCAGTCATGTCCGACTCTGTGCAACCCCATAGACAGCAGCCCACCAGGCTAATTTCTTAAACATATTTTTATTTAATAGGGTAAATTTTCCCTGAAGTTTTTTCCTAATTAATAAGCATGTTTGGCACTAATTGGAATACTTCCTGAAACGATTTCATGAGTCATATTTTCCTTTGCCACCTAGAACATATGTTGGACTCTTTTAGCAGTGATCTGCTACTGCTAAGTCGCTTCAGTCATGTCCGACTCTGTGCAACCCCATAGACAGCAGCCCACCAGGCTCCCCCGTCCCTGGAATTCTCCAGGCAAGAACGCTGGAGTGGGTTGCCACGTCCTTCTCCAATGCATGAAAGTGAAAAGTGAAAGTGAAGTTGCTCAGTCGTGTCCGACTCTTAGCGACCCCATGGACTGGAGCCTACCAGGCTCCTCCATCCATGGGATTTTCCAGGCAAGAGTACTGGAGTGGGGTGCCATTGCCTTCTCCAGTGATCTGAGACATCATCTACATTCTTAATTTACCCCAAACTTCTCATGTCTCCTTGAATCCATCCCTTCCTTAGAACCTCTTCATTTTGTTTTCCCTTTAATCACTACACCAGCAGTGGAGATTTTTCTTGGAGCCTTTTTTCCCAGAAATTTTTTTTAAAATTACTTCATCAGAATTTTGCACACCAGTTAGATAAGAACAATGAAACCATACCAGGTTGCCACAATGGGATAATTTGCTAGACTGGGGTCAGCAAGCTACAGTCCATGGGCCAAATATGAGCTATTACATTTTTGTAAATAAAGTTTTATTGGAACACAGCATGATCATTTGTTTACATATTACCTGTGACTGCTTTCCAGTGCTACAAGGGCAGAGTTGAATAGTTGCATTAAGTGGTACAATGCATGGCCCACATAACCTAAAATGTTTAATTTACTAATTTGGACCATCACAGAGAAAATGCTGACTCTTGTTCTGTAGCATACGGCTTTTGGAAAATTAGGATTGTCCAAAGCTTAGGAATTGTCCAAAGCTGTACAGTTAAGGAGGTTCTCTTTTGAATAAAATATTAAAGAAAATTTTTGAATCATGTAATCAGTTCAGTTCAGTTCAGTTCAGTCACTCAGTCGTGTCCGACTCTTTGCGACCCCATGAATCGCAGCACGCCAGGCCTCCCTGTTCATCACCATCTCCGGAGTTCACTCAGACTCACGTCCATGGAGTCCGTGATGCCATAGAACCATTGAATGGTTTCTGTAATAAGTGTTGTTTGGATATATAACAGAAATTGTCAAGGGAATAATAAAATTGAAGACTCCTTTAAGTAATTGATAATCAGAATTCTTACCTGTATAATCAGTCGTCTGAGTTTTTGTTTGTATTAACAGAGCTGTTTAATATGGAAGAATTTTTTTTTCTTTGAGTGCTTAGTAGGTGCCAGGTCTTTCCTTGTGCTCAGCTTCTGGGAGTTGCAGAAATGTTACATTTCGCTACCCTCAGAGAAATATGTCTCAATTTCAGCCAAGTTAAATACAAACCAAAAAAATTTGGGAAAATTGGCCTAGATCATAGATATGTAACAGAATGAGAAAAATATGTTTTGTGTTGAGTACATTATTTTAGTTTGTTAGCATATTGACCATATCTTGTACTGCAATCTGGAGAAGGCAATGGCACCCCACTCCAGTACTCTTGCCTGGAAAATCCCATGGATGGAGGAGCCTGGTGGGCTGCAGTCCATGGGGTCGCTAAGAGTCAGACACAACTGAGCGACTTCACTTTCACTTTTCACTTTCATGCACTGGAGAAGGAAATGGCAACCCACTCCAGTATTCTTGCTTGGAGAATCCCAGGAACAAGGGAGCCTGGTGGGCTGCCGTCTGTGGGGTCGCACAGAGTCGGACACGACTGAAGCGATTTAGCAGCAGCAGCAGCATACTGCAATCGCATTTCTGAAAAAAAAAGGCAGTGCTTTCTTTTCTTCTTTTTTTTTTAATTTTTATTTTTACTTTATTTTGCTTTACAATACTTTTTGGTTTTGCCATACATTGACATGGATTTTTAAAATTGAGATATATTTAGTTTTCAATATTACATAAGTTTCAAGGGTACAGCGTAGCACTTCACAATTTTTAATGGTTATATTCTACATATAGTTACTATAAAATGTTGGCTGTATTTCCAGATGTGCTTTATTTTCCATTATTTTGTTAAAAAACAAGAAATATGTGAGGACAGATGGGACCCCATTCTGCCCTCTCAGATACGAGCTCTTCGCTTGTCCCTCCTGAACGCCCATTGTCTGCAGCAGCTCTGCCCTTCCTTTTTGGCTGCTTTATCTTCCAAGATTCTCTCTTGTGTCTGGGTTCTCTTTCCTCCAATTTGTCCTCCTGGTTCTGCCTCCCTGAAGCGTAATCACATAACTCCTCTCCGCTAAACTCCACTTCAGTCCTCTACAGCCCACCCAGTGAAATCTGGTCTTTCATCAGCATTGAGGAAGACCTTTCAAACCCACTCTCTGCCTTTTCTTCCCCCGTTGGCCTTCTTTGTACTCTAAACTCAGTACTGTGTCTGTACTTTCTTTCGCTTGATTTTCATATGCTTTCCTTACTGTTTGAAATGCCCTTTAATTTCTGTGATACATGGTAGGATTAATGAGATTAGAAAATTTTTCAGTTTAAAAGTATGCTCTTCAGTTATTGACAAGAAAGCCACCGTAGTTGCTAGGTGAAAGTGCTTGGAGTCTTGGTTTTCTTTGGGAACTTACCTCAGCACATGTTTTCCATGAACTCTGTTGGGTTGTAACATTAAAACTGTACTCTCCGGGGGTTTGGACACAGTGTAAAAAGTCTCAATGTATTGAGATTATCACAGGTAAAAAGAGAACAATCAATTTTTTGTCTAAACATGGCTGCCAAAGAGAAAAGCAAAATAATTTCTTTTACCAACAAAGGTATTTAATGGAGACAGTAGACAAGGTAAGCAAGATAATGAAGAAGGGTTTTACATGGTGTCTTGGGCTACGGTTTTCTGGGAAAGCAATTTAGGATTTTTAACCCTGTGTCACGACTAAACTTCCTTCGTGGAAGTGACGTGCACATTGAGTCAAAACCGTGGGCCACATGTTGTATAGAAAATAGTTGTAAAGTGGACTTTGCTATGGAGACTGCTAGCTTTGTGTAAATACACCCTTCTGGTTCTTCTGGCCATCTGTACTGTCTTTACTGTTTTAAGAATCTTTTCTTTAGTATTTTACAGAGTGATGGAGTTGCTGCTCCTTTCTCTGCACTGACTTAGTGCTAGAGGGACACTCTAGTCCTTGGTAGAATACATCATGTGCTTAGCAGAGGGGCTTGAATAAGACATGAGTAGATTGTGCGGGGACTGTGCTAGACAAGAACTTGGTGTCTGGTGGGCAAAATTCAGGCTGTAAGAGGATTAGTCACATAATTTACAGGAAAAATTCTGTTGCAAAGATGATGGATCACTTGGTTCCTGAATGAGCCATTCAGAAGGAATCTTTGCCACACCACTAAACTCCCCTGATGAGATTTTGCAGAGACACCTACTCAAGTCCTGTCTAGCATAAAAGACTTTGTTCAAATCAGCCTTTCCAACCTTTCCAACTATTAATTTATTAAGAGCTGAGCAGGTGGGTGTCAAACTGCAGAAGCTATCATTGAGCTAGAACATGATTCCTTTAGTGTGTTTTGATAAAAAGCAGATATAATGTTTTCTTTTAAAGCGTCAGTTTTGGTTATAGTTTTAAAAAGAAACTACATCTTCCTTTCTCTGAGTTTATTTTTTAATGAGATTTTAGGAATTAATCTTCAGTGTGTACTGTCACAAGGAGTAATCAGACTTGAACTTTGTAAGCTTAGAGCCTTTGAACTTCTGCCCCGTACGCAGTTTATGTGCAAGGTAAAACAAAATCTTTTATAGTTTCTAATTAAAGTTTAGTTGCTACTTGGTTAACTTTCTGGTTTTTGAATAAAACTTAATAAATTGGTCACCCAGAAATTTGGAAATTGAATATGACAATATAAATCTTTCTGTACTAATGAAGTTTTTGAAGATGAATTAAAATGATTATTCCTAATATTTCTGGCATCAAGGTTGTTTGATTTTATGTGAAATACATATTGATAGATTGGTAATTTTTAATGTAGAACGGTCAGTCCCCCTGAAGGTTATAGAAGGCACTACACTATATAGTGGTTGATGTCCTTTTGAAAATGATGCAGAATGTCTGTATAAACATTAATTATAGTCTCAGAAATACCTTTTGCAAAGTACATATAAATAGAAAACTTCTAAAATTCACTTTTTAACTCCCGCACTTACAGTGTACAAGAAACTGAGGTCTGGTCCCTACTTCCAGAGTCAGCACAGCCTGGTAAGGAGATGAGAGGTGTAAGCAGCATGAAACACCAGGTCAGACTCACATTAGTCAGAACTGACCAAAGTACCAAGTGTGATGATGAGAAACTCCTTTCTAGCTGGGAATATCGATGAAAGGGTTGGAAGTTGTGGTTTTGAGCTGGATTTTGAAGGATGTATAAGCAAAGACTATGCGGAAAGAGATGAGTGAAGTGAAAAGTGGAACCCAGGCCAAGATGCGGTTCACACAGGCTAGACACAGGATGTGCACGCAGTGTGTGTGATGTGGGAGGGAGGGGGGATTCCTTAGGTACGATTAGCAAGATTCAACCACCCTGCTCCTTCTTGTCTGCTACTGGATTGGAGGAAACAGAGAAAGAGAGAAAACTTTGCTATTACCCCATGGTCCTCTGTTCTCCCTTACCTTCCTATTTGCTATTACAGGATAGTAAGTTATACAGAGTAAGACTAGGGAAGAGCACACAAAAAACTGCAGTATAGGGGAGTGTCTATAGCTGACCATTCATATTCAGTCTGCCTATAATTATATGGGATTAAAAAGCATAGATTGAGCAGTGTTTGCAGAAAATAAACATATAATGCTGAGCATACAAAAATAATCTTGATGGATGCTAACCCTAGTTCTTCTGTGTCATCATAATCAAATTTAAATTTAATTAAATTTTATTTAGTAATTATAAGATGTGCAGAATTGTCCTACAACACAGTAGAGACTTAAAAAGCTTTTTTTTGTAGCGTTAAAGGGGCTCTAAATGAACAAATACTTTTTTTGTATAAAAATGATACTTAAAGAGCAACCATATGCAAGATACTCAGTAGATAGAACTCTTTTGCACTTTTAAGTCCTAGTTTTTCAGTATATGTGTATTGCTTTTTTTTTCTTCTCCATAGGTAAAATGAGAAAAAACTGCAGCAGAGTGAAAGAATAGGCTTGAAAGATAATCAGACCTGAGGAGTCATTTTTAAAGCTACCCTGTGAATAAACAAGGCTGCTAGAGAGAGGTATGAGACTTGAAGGAAAAAACTATTGTCACATTTCAGGGTCAGATATTTATTTTCCTTTTTTAAAAAAACTTAAATGCACATACTTTTGTCTTCTCATAAAGTATTGTTTCTTTGCCTTCTGAGAGATGATGCCAAGTTGATCACTATGCTTTGCTAGTATAGTTAGCTCTCTTTGCTAGAGGATTGTTCTAGGAATTTGGCAATAATTCTACTCAGGGCAAATGAGAGACCATTAATAGGTCTTCATTAGGATATTGGGGTTGTACATTTTTGTGCAGTGGAACCACTTCATAGTGCCTGTTTTAAAAACCTGAAAGAATCTAAAAATGACTGGGCAGATGTATATATAGCAGATTCACTTTGCTGCACACCTGAAATTAACACAACATTGTAAATCAGCTATAACCCAGTACAGATTTTAAAATAAAAACTCTTTGATGTGTATATTTAATTGGAGGTTTAAACATGTTTCTGGAAAATATGCTTCATTTCCTTTTAGAAAATACTCGCTCTATAAGTTGAGAGTTTTCTTATTCCTCACTCTGGGTAAGATATAAATTATGCTGAGGAGCCCAGTGGTTATGTCTTTGAGATTACATAAGATTGAGCAAGGGAGGTAAAAGTCTCGAATGCCACACCTTATGAACTTTCTCCTCTAAAGATAAATTGGAAAGAATTTTCTGTTGGCCACAGAGGCTCATGAAAGGTCTGTGGAGACGTACTATACAGCTGTAGTATCTCTCTTTTTCAGCTTCTGCCCCTTCCTGCAAAAGGAAATCGAGAAACCACTCATAATTTACCAGATAACCCCAGAAGCCTCGGTCGACAGACCAAATTCTCCAGTCAAAGGTACAGGCACTTGAGGATAAACTGCTTCAAACAGCTTTTACCTTAAAGCCAACCTAGAAGTCTTTGACCCCCAATTACAAGGTGAGTTAGGATAATGCAAGCTTAGAATTAGAAGCGGGACCTGGCTGTCCAGAGGTTAAGGCTTTGCCTTCCAGCGCAGGGGGTGCAAGTTTAATCCCTAGTCAGGAAAATAAGATCCTACATGCTTCATGGCAAAAAAACCAAAACATAAAACAGGAACAATATTGTAACAAATTTAATAAGGATTTAAAAAATGGTTCACATAAAAGAAAATCTTAAAAAAAAAATCAAAAGCAGGATTAGACAGTGCTCAATGACAGCAAAAGATTATTACCAAAATATTACCAAATCTCAGGAACATGTTTTGTTTTGTTTTTTTCTATTTTTTGTGTGTCTATCAGATCCAAAAATAAGGCATGGTAATTCTAGTCTTGTTTAGCCATCTTAATAAAAAGTTCTGCAGTAATTTTCTTAAAGATAGGAAGTCAAAAACATGCCAAAATATTGAACCTCTTTTTGTCTGATGTCTGGCATCATGTGAGAATAAGATGGTCCCCTTCCCTTCTTGAGTGATGAGCCTGCAGACCTAATCCTGAAAATGGCTGAAAGATTATCCTTGCTTTCATTATATATGTATGCTGTACACATTCTTAAGATGTATCCAGTTTTTATCATCTTTCATAGTGAATAAATAGACAATTGATTGTATTACTTTTGCACATGAGGCTGAAATAAATAATACACCTGCAGCGCTCACTATGGGCTCCTTGTCAGCTTTGATGTTTGCAGTTATTGTTTTCAGAGCCACCTGACATACGCTATTTGACATTTTAGGCCCAGGGTCTTCACCGTTTGGACCCATCCCTCCCGGTTATATGAAGCTTTCTACTTTCTGAGGTCAGTGACCCCCAGAGTGGGAGGATGTACCATCGTTGCTCCTGGGGATCTTTTGCAGTGTTTGTCCTCTACTCAAACCCTTATTTTCTTGGAGGCACAAGGGCAGCAGCAGTGATGGAGGTGGTACAATGGGAGCTTTCTGCTTATTGTTTATTGCATTATTTATTTATTTTTAATTAATTAATTAATTTATTTATTTTTAAATTTATTGCATTATTTAAAGTTAAATTCTAAAGCATAGCTTGCAAACTGGTGGCCTACTGACCAAATTTTAGGCATAGTTTTTTTAACCTATAGAAGTTTATTTTTAAAAATTGAGTTAATTGCCAACATTGGGTAATCTGGATACTTGACATAAGATACACACACACACACACACACACCTGGCTTCTCTTGGATGATTAAAAAATATGGTCTTTTTACTATTTCAAGGGGTGAAATGCGGTAATCTTTACCTTCCCCTAAGTCTTAAACAACCAGCCTTGTATGCTACCTGCCTGGTCTATAGGCTTTTGAGGTAAGATTTCTGCTTTAAGATCAGTTTCTTCTCTCCTTACATGAAGCCTCTCCCCTGTAGATTACACGTAACACTCTCTTAGTCTTTATTCACTTTCTCTTTTGGCATTTTATTATTTATATAAGATTTGTGCACTGTGAGAGTGATGATTTTCTGAGATTAAGCTAACACCTGCCAGGCTTGCCTATGAAGAAGGAAAACTTACAAAACCAGATGGCCCATGGTTCTTAGCTGGGAAATCTAATTTCCATGGTGATAAGGTCTGAATCATTTTTTCCAGCCCCGAGGTTGTCATTTCAGAGTCTGATGTGTCGCAGCCTAATGGTTCCATTGCCTGATCTGACTGTTTTGGTCCAGGAAGATAAAGTGATTCATTGGGTTGGCTTCTTCTTGAATGACATCTATAGGCATTTGGGCTTCCCTGGTGGCTCAGATGGTAAAGAATCTGCATGCAATGCAGGAGACCCAGGTTTGATCCCTGGGTTGGAAAGTTCCCCTGGAGAAGAGGATGGCTACCACTCCAGTATTCTTGCCTGCAGAATTCCATGGACAGAGGAGCCCTGCAGGCTACAGTCCATGGGTTGCAAAGAGTTGGACATGACTGAGTGACTAACACTTTAACTTACAGGATTTTGAGTCCATCTTCTAGGCCATTACTCATTCTGGACACCAGAGTGAATCACTGAGCTGTATACTCTGCCATCTACATGCACAGAACTTTTGACACTGAGAAATCTGACCATCAAAATCAGATACATCTTTCAAGCACAGTGGGTTATAGTTAATCACAAATTTCTCTTTCCCCATCTTTGATCACTCTGTATTGTTGGGGACTAAATTATTTGTTGGGGACTAAATTAATGTTCCTCTAAATTACTTAATGAACATTACTAGTAATGTTCCTCTTAATTTGATATCGAATCAAACTTTTGTATAGTAATAAAGAGCCTTAGCCATGAACACATTTTAAATTATAGGGCCCTTATGGGCATAGTACTTTTTTGTCTGCATTGGCTAAATTCAAACATTACTTATTTGGTCATAGTTTACAGACGGGGGAAACTGACTTGAACCCAAAACAGTGGTTCTTATTCCAGCACCTCATTTTTCAAATGGATAGTGCCTCTTACTAAAGCAGATTTTAGGTCTCAAAATACTTGTTCTTAATGTTGAAGCAAACAAGAAAGAAGGCTACTGGGACTGGATGTTGATTTCTGGTAGTTTACTGTCCTCTGGCTACACTGCTTTTGCTTTATCTCATGGGATCTCTTAGGTATTGCCCAGTATCTCTTGATACTTGAGCATACATGAAAATGGAATGTGCACGAGTCCCTTTGACTAGCAGGTTAAGTTTATGGGACTAAAGTAACTGGAAATTTGTTTCCACACATTTATGACTTGTGACTTGACTATATAAGAAAGAAATTAAACTCTTCTTAAAAAGAAAAAGCAGGTAAGTGGCATCCCATTTCCTTAGGGAAATGGCTTTGTTTCCATTCCTCTTTTGGAGTTAGTGTGTATCCATGTATAGTCAACAGCCTCAGATATGCAGATGACTGGGGTCAGTCCCTGGGTTGGGAAGATCCCCTGGAGAAGGGAAAGGCTACCCATTCCAGTATTCTCGCCTGGAGAATGCTATAGACCGTAGTCCATGGGGTCACAAAGAGTTGGATATGACCGAGTGACTTTCACAATCACCAGCCTAATAGCAGAGAGCAAAGAGCCTCTTGATGAAGGTGAAAAAGGAGAGCGAAAAACTCTCCAGCTCAAAACTTAACATTCAAAAAACTAAGATCATGGCATTCCATCCCATCACTTCATGGCAAGTAGATGGGGGGAAAAATGGAAACAATGGCAGATTTAAGGAGATCAGTCCTGGGTATTCTTTGGAAAGACTGATGCTAAAGCTGAAACTCCAGTACTTTGGCTACATGATGCAAAGAGTTGACTCATTGGAAAAGACTCTGTTGCTGGGAGGAATTGGGGGCAGGAAGAGAAGGGGATGACAGAGGATGAGATGGCTGGATGGCATCACTGACTCAATGGACGTGAGTTTGAGTGAACTGCAGGAGTTAGTGATGGACACGGAGGCCTGGTGTGCTGCAATTCATGGGGTCACAAAGAGTCGGACACGACTGAGCGACTGAACTGAACTGAACTGAAAATCACTGCGGATGGTGCTGCAGCCATGAAATTAAAAGAAGCTTGCTCTTTGGAAGGAAAGCTATGACAAACCTATACAGCATATTAAAAAGCAGAGACATCTCTTTGCCAACAAAGGTCCATATAGTCAAAGCTATGGTCTTTCCAGTAGTCATGTGTGGATGTGAGGGTTGGATAAACCATAAAGAAGGCTGAGTGCCAAAGAGTTGGTGCTGGAGAAGACTCTTGAAAGTGCCTATTACAGCAAGGAGATCAAACCAGTCTATCCTAAAGGAAATCAGTCCTGAATATTCATTGGAATGACTGATGCTGAAACTGAAGCTCCAAAACTTTGGTCACCTGATGCAAAGAACCAACTCATTGGAAAAGACCCTTGTGCTGGGGAAGATTGAGGGACAACAGAGGATGAGATGGCTGGATGGCATCACTGACTCAATGGACGTGAGTTTGAGTGAACTGCAGGAGTTAGTGATGGACACGGAGGCCTGGTGTGCTGCAATTCATGGGGTCACAAAGAGTCGGACACGACTGAGCGACTGAACTGAACTGAACTGAAAATCACTGCGGATGGTGCTGCAGCCATGAAATTAAAAGAAGCTTGCTCTTTGGAAGGAAAGCTATGACAAACCTATACAGCATATTAAAAAGCAGAGACATCTCTTTGCCAACAAAGGTCCATATAGTCAAAGCTATGGTCTTTCCAGTAGTCATGTGTGGATGTGAGGGTTGGATAAACCATAAAGAAGGCTGAGTGCCAAAGAGTTGGTGCTGGAGAAGACTCTTGAAAGTGCCTATTACAGCAAGGAGATCAAACCAGTCTATCTTAAAGGAAATCAGTCCTGAATATTCATTGGAATGACTGATGCTGAAACTGAAGCTCCAAAACTTTGGTCACCTGATGCAAAGAACCAACTCATTGGAAAAGACCCTTGTGCTGGGGAAGATTGAGGGACAACAGAGGATGAGATGGCTGGATGGCATCACTGACTCAATGGACGTGAGTTTGAGTGAACTCCGGGAGTTGGCGATGGACGGGGAGGCCTGGCGTGCTGCAGTTCATGGGGTCACAAAGAGTCAGACAGGACATAGCGACTGAACAATACAACATGTATGGTCATAAATGCTTTCAGAAAGCCCTTTATCTCTTTTTCCTTGGCATTCCTGTTATTCCACATTCCACTTTCCTTGACTCCCTGAGGAAAGGACAACTAGGACCAAAAGAATGGGACCAAAGTGCTTGAGAGTCATTACTGTCATATAAAATAGGTTGGAATGTGGTGAAAACGGTAAACCCAGTAAATCAGCTAGTGAGTGCAAGTCGCTCAGTCATGTCCAACTCTGTGACCCCATGCACTGTTCCCACCCTCTCAGCTCTCAGTTCAGTCCCCCAGCACTGTACAGTCCATGGAACTCTCCAGGCCAGAACACTGGAGTGGGTAGCCCTTCCCTTCTCCAGGGGATCTTCCCAACTCAGGGATCGAACCCAGATGTCCAGCATTGCAGGTGGATTCTTTACCAGGTGAGCCACAAGGGAAGCCCGTAAATCAGCTAACCAGTCAACAAATATGACATAGGCAGAAACTGGAAGAAGAGAAAGAGTACTGGGTTCTGGTACAGCAAGACAGTTGATGTTTGCTCCCTTTTACCTTATGAAGATCACAAGACTTCTCCCTCAGGTAGTAGAAATGGAGAGAATATCCAATGAGAATTGGCAGTATTGATACCATTCCACTTGACTTCTCTCTTTAAAAGGTGATCAGAGGTGTTTCTTTGTTCTTTTAGGGGGAGAGTTCCTTTTTTTCTTGAGAATCATTGTAAATTCATGGATTTTAAGAGTATATTTTGATAAGTTGCATGGACTTTTTCTTTTTTTCAGAATGCTCAAATAAAAACTTCTTTGTTCCTTGGGAACCCCTTCAGATTGGTTCCTGTAAATACATGTGGAAAAGAGAATCCATCATAAGTGAATCACAGTGAGTTTTCACAAACTCAGTATTCCCATATAATTGGCACCCAGATCAAGATAAAGAACATCCCAAGGCACCCATGCCCTATTAGGTTTTTTGACTCCACTTTTTGGTTCAAAGGGATACTTTAAGCTCCTCTTGTTCACTTCATAGCCCAGTCTAAGAATCAGTTATATCAGTTGTTACAAAGAGCTCTGGTTCCTTTTAGTAGAAAATGGAATTTAGAAACTACAGTCTGGGCATTAAGGGTATTCATTCTTATTGGCTGTCAATGTTTCCAGGCCTTTTTAGGAAACAGAGTCAGAAATATATATATTTTAAAATAAAAAATTATAAGTTGACATTGAATTTTTCAAGTTAACCTTATGGAGTTTTAATATTACGTGATTTTATATTTGTATCTCTTTTCAAATGAATAATCTCATCATTACTACTACTAATGTTCTATTTTTGTAGAGGGAAAAAATGTAGAACTTTATATAACTTTTATCATTATCATTATTTTTGCTGCTGCTGCTAAGTCACTTCAGTCGTGTCCGACTCTGTGTACGACCCCATAGACGGCAGCCCACCAGGCTATCCCATCCCTGGGATCCTCCAGGCAAGAACACTGGAGTGGGTTGCCATTTCCTTCTCCAATACATGAAAGTGAAAAGTGAATTTGAAGTCACTCAGTCATGTCCGACCCTCAGCGACCCCATAGACTGCAGCCCACCAGGTTCCTCCATCCATGGGATTTTCCAGGCAGGAGTACTGGAGTGGGGTGCCATTGCATTATTTTTGAGCTTCCAAAATTTATGTATGTGGTCAAAATCTGAATTTCTTTCACCTCCAGTTTTGGTATTGATGTTGATATGTTTCTTGGCAGTGAGATTTAGCCTATTAAATCTTTAGTCCACCAATAATTTGAGTTATTTGCAAGTCATTACATCTTCAGCAGGAGAGGTTCCAGAAGTGTCAGTGGTATTATTGTACTCTTTGGATGGTGGATCATTTTGAGCTGCATTGAATGCACTTATTAGTGTCTACCCTTCATTATAGTGCAGGTCCAGAAAGAGAAGAAAAATAAATACTCTAAATAGTCTGAAAGTGCCACTGAAGTTTTGTTCTTCTTGCTTCTTTTTATCTGATAAATGGATATTTTATGGATGCTTATCTTAGAATGACTTTGTTTTTCCTTGCTCAGTAAAGGGATCAAGTGCTTTGATTTTTGGACACATTTTGTAACATTTGATCTTGGGAGAAATGTAAGTGTTCATAGAGAATACAGGACTAGATAGTTGCCTCTCCCTTCCTTCCTGCCATCTGTCCTTCCTTCCTGCCACCTGTCTCTCCTTCCTTTCTTTTTTCTACAACCAGGTGATTCCTTGAACTTGAAGCTGAGGGATAGACAGTAGGAGGGAAAAAGGAGAGTGTTTTTTTCCACTCACCATT
This sequence comes from Oreotragus oreotragus, assembly GCA_006410675.1. NCBI lineage: Eukaryota > Metazoa > Chordata > Mammalia > Artiodactyla > Bovidae > Oreotragus > Oreotragus oreotragus. The sequence continues at coordinate 302,031 of SJYX01018991.1, read as the reverse complement.
AGTCTTTTAAGCTTTTCACCTGTCTTCTCAAAATGTCTCATTTTCAAGCCTCCATAAGGTTGGAATCCAGTATTTTTGAGTTTTTTTTCCAAATATATTTTTATCCATGGGATTTTCCAGGCAGGAGTACTGGAGTGGGGTGCCATTGCATTATTTTTGAGCTTCCAAAATTTATGTATGTGGTCAAAATCTGAATTTCTTTCACCTCCAGTTTTGGTATTGATGTTGATATGTTTCTTGGCAGTGAGATTTAGCCTATTAAATCTTTAGTCCACCAATAATTTGAGTTATTTGCAAGTCATTACATCTTCAGCAGGAGAGGTTCCAGAAGTGTCAGTGGTATTATTGTACTCTTTGGATGGTGGATCATTTTGAGCTGCATTGAATGCACTTATTAGTGTCTACCCTTCATTATAGTGCAGGTCCAGAAAGAGAAGAAAAATAAATACTCTAAATAGTCTGAAAGTGCCACTGAAGTTTTGTTCTTCTTGCTTCTTTTTATCTGATAAATGGATATTTTATGGATGCTTATCTTAGAATGACTTTGTTTTTCCTTGCTCAGTAAAGGGATCAAGTGCTTTGATTTTTGGACACATTTTGTAACATTTGATCTTGGGAGAAATGTAAGTGTTCATGGAGAATACAGGACTAGATAGTTGCCTCTCCCTTCCTTCCTGCCATCTGTCCTTCCTTCCTGCCACCTGTCTCTCCTTCCTTTCTTTTTTCTACAACCAGGTGATTCCTTGAACTTGAAGCTGAGGGATAGACAGTAGGAGGGAAAAAGGAGAGTGTTTTTTTCCACTCACCATTAGTCTTTTAAGCTTTTCACCTGTCTTCTCAAAATGTCTCATTTTCAAGCCTCCATAAGGTTGGAATCCAGTATTTTTGAGTTTTTTTTCCAAATATATTTTTAGGTACAGAAAGATGATTAATTAGACTTTAATTCGTCTAACTCTAAGGGTGCTTTAAATGTTTTTTTTAATTGACTTTTCACATCAAATGAATAATGCCAGGAAGTCCTGAGTGCAGTGAACCAACAACACAGATCTGCTTTGAAAGCTTTGGCTTTCAGACAACAAGGATTTATTGGAAGTAACATTTCTAGATTTTGTCTCAGAAAGAAGTGGTTACACAGGTGGTAGACTAACAAATAGTCTCCCCAAAACTTCAGCTGTATTTAGCTGGTGGTAAAGGATAGAAGTTTCAGAAACAATGGCAATCCAAATAGATGTGTCTTTTATCACGTGCCTTGTATCCCCCCGGCCATATCTCGTGTCTGCTCATTTGTTCCTTCATCCAGCAGAGTCTACTGAGTGTCTCTCCTCGGTGTGCACAGGCACTGTTCTAAGTGCAGAGACTGTAACAGGAGTAGCAGCAAACACAACAGAGGAAGTCTCTGGGGATAGACAAAAAGCCAATAAACAAATATTGTAACTACTGAGTGAGATAAGTGCTGTGAAGGAAATGAAAAGAGTATCATGCAGAAAGTGACAGGGCATATGCCTGTTTGAGGTGACAGAAGCTGAGAACTGAAGGGTGATTTGCCAACTAAACTTTCATGTTAAGAAAACTAAATTAAAAAAAAAAGAAAAGAAAACTAAATTTGAAAGTACTATACAATTTATTTAAACAATAACTACACATTGGGCATTGGATTTATTTTCAAATGTCTAATTTTTTTTTTTCAATTGACACTGTAAATTGTTGAACTGAACTTTCAAGTGAAGATCTCTTGTTTAGTCAGCTTCTGAAAACTGGAGGAAGTCCTGGGTTTTGGGGAACTCTGTACTGTATTTGTAACTTTATAAAAATCTAAAATTATTCTAGAGTAAAACGTTTAAAAGAAAAAACTAGTGAAAATTTATACTAAATCTAGTGTGGCAAAGATGAGAAATCCAGACTATATAGGAGAGTGGTGGATGCTGAGAATTTGTTACTTGAATGCCCTTTTGTCTCATCACTCATTTTTGAACTAAACAAAATTTGCCCCTTTTCATGTTTCTTTTTACCTTCTTAAATTTTATAAACTTAACAAACCTTGCAAATAGAGTTAGTTTACATTTTTCCTTTTGTTAAAAAATTTATTCATTTTCTTAAAATATTCTTCAACTACTTAGGATGTTATCTTTCAGGTTCAGTTCAGTTCAGTTCAGTCACTCAGTCGTCTCCAACTCTGCAACCCCACGAATCGCAACACGCCAGGCCTCCCTGTCCATCACCAACTCCCAGAGTTCACTCAAACTCATGTCCATCGAGTCAGTGATAACATCCAGCCATCTCATCCTCTGTCGTCCCCTTCTCCTCCTGCCCCCAATCCCTCCCAACATTAGACCTTTTCCAGTGGACTATAGTCTGTCAGACCTCTCCACCATGACCCGCTTGTCCTGGGTGGCCCCACATGGCATGGCTTAGTTTCATTGTGTTAGACAAGACTGTGGTCCATGTGATCAGATTGTCTAGTTTTCTACGATTATGGTTTCAGTGTGTCTGCCCTCTAATGCCCTCTCACAACACCTACCATCTTACCTGGGTTTCTCTTACCTTGGACAAGGGGTATCTCCTCATGGCCGCCCCTCCTGACCTTGAACGTGGAGTAGGTCCTTTTGGCCCTCCTGCACCCACACAGCCAGCGCTCCTTGGATGTGGGGTAGCTCCTCTCAGCCGCCTCCCTTGACCTTGGGTGAATTATCTCTTTTTATCCCACTTTGGGATACTCTGATTAATTCACTTTTCTAATAATCATATGAGATCAGTGAGTTTCCTGGAGCTACAGAAGTCCCTGCTACCACTTTGATGAGAATCCAAGTTCAATGTCTGGATATTCTCATTTTTGAAAAAAAAAAAAAAATCCAAGTTCTGAGCCTCTTGGCCTGAGTCTCCATTATAAAGATGTATTTTGGAGAGTGTCAGGAAACATGAGAGCACGGCTACCTATCAGTTATGACTGAGTCGCCGGAGAGTTCTTCTCTCTCTAAGTAGCCCATCCGCACTGGGACTCTCTTTTTACAAAATGTCTTGAAGAGTGAGATTTTCATTTCTGTCTCATATTCTTCCTGTATTGGTAGTTTCTGTTTTGTCTAAACAAATTATTCTTTCAAAGGATGAACTGCTGGTCTGATTTTTTTTTTTTTTGGTATTATCTTGTTTAATTGTGTTGTAATAAAGTCCATGGGAGGAATTAAAAATATAGTTTATCCTTATGAAAGCAAAACATAGTGAGAAAGTCACTGTCTTCTCTAAGCTTAAGTACATATACAATGGACACAACTTAGACATCAATATTTTGGCAGAGACAGGCTTAATGCTAACCAGTCCCAATTCTTAGACCTAAAGGAAGTCTACATTTCCCTGCTTCCCTTGAAATTATTTGGGGTCAATTTGGTTTTGATCCATAGGGTGTGGATTGAAATGATGGTATTCAACTTTCAATCCTTGTCCTGAAATCTCATGCAATTTTTCTTCCTCTCTTTTCCTTTTTTTGGTGACCACAGAGGTCTTGGGTTTAAAATGGGGGCACCTCTGGGTAGAAATTCCTGAGGCATTACTGGAGAAAAGACACCAAAAAAGATAGTACAGACTGAAGAAAGGACAGACATTTGCAGCGTTGAATCACTGGGATGTCAAGGTTATCACTTACTAGGAAATGGCAACCCACTCCAGTGTTCTTGCCTGGAGAATCCCAGGGATGGAGGAGCCTGGTCGGCTGCTGTTTATGGGGTCGCACAGAGTCGGACACGACTGAAGCAGCTTAGCAGCAGTAGCAGCCTCATACAGGTGAGATGGAATTCTCAGCTGAATTCTAAACTTTGGCTTCCTATCTTAAACTTTAGCTCATTCCTCATACTCTTTTTGCAAAACTGGCATGGAATTAACAGGATGGCAAAGCTAGTCTGGTGCATCCAAAATGGTGCATCCAATTCAAATTACCTGCATTCTGAAGTTTGGAGGAATATAACTATCAAAGCTTTACAGTCAAGCTGGTTTTAGTTCTTCTAAGAGATTCTTGGTTATTGTTGTTTTTTGTTTTAACTAGACATTTTTTTTTTTCCAGAGTAATGTTAAGTGCAGAACAAAATTAAGAGGAAGGTGGCTCATGTGCATAGCTTCCCCCATGATTGAGCTCTCCCATCTGAGTGGTATATATTTTTTATAATTGATTGACTGCAGCCCGCCAGACTCCTCTATCCATGGAATTCTCCAGGCAAGAATACTGGAATGGGTAGCTCTTCCCTTCTCCAGGGAATGGATCTTCCCAAACCAAGGATTGAACCCAGGTTTCCTGCACTACAGGTGGATTCTTAACCATCTGAGCCACCAGGGAAGCCTGTATTGACATATCATTCACTCCTACAGTCTATGCTGGGTCTTAGTCTTGGTGCTATACATTTTATAGGTTTGGATACATGTAAATGACACGTATCCACCATTATAGTTTTATACAGAACAGTTTTAAGAGTGTCTTTAGTTCTCATTTAACCTTATTCTTGGGATAGAGTCTTTCAAGAATCCCAAGAAAAAGTTCCTCCTTGGCAAGCCCTGAACTCCAATTTTAATTACTTCATCCTCACAAGATTACTCCGTTCAACTTCTTGGCCACTTAAGTCACCACTTTGCGACTAGCTTCTGTGCCACTCAGATGCCCCACTGGAGTCATCAGATACCTCTAGAAGTAAAACAGCACCAAATGGTTGGCTCGCCCCTTTGGATTTGCCTTCTCCCTAGAATCCTAGCTGTTCAAGCCTTAGTAGTTCTCAGAGGTCTTCAAAAATGATTAGTGTTTTTATAATTGACCAAATTGATGTAATTTTCTGGTTGCTTTCCGCAGGATCACTGGTCTGAAACAAACTAGACCGCCATAACCAGCAGCAGAACCCCTCCTCAACACTTTTTGGCAGTATTGTGGGATTCTTTCGTTCAGTCATTTTCTATTGCAGAGTCTCTTGTTGCATTTAAATGTAAACACATATCTTCATGTCAAACTGGGCAGTGATGGCCCCAGAATAGATAGAATTTATGAGGACTGGTATAATTATAGGAAGATATCATAATTATGAAAAGTAGTTCAGGTCTGTGGAAACACAAGGAACTTGGGACGAGGAGAGACAGAATCATAAGCTCAGTATCGGAGTAGTGTTAGATCTCACATTTGGCAACCGTTCTGTTCTCCACCTGGAAACCACTCTCCACTTAGTCAAGGGGTGCCTAATGGAGATGGGAGACATTTGTAAAGAAATAGAGCATGCTGGAATTTAAAAGGATGAAGGATGGAGTAACGGGAAAGGAAATTTTGCCTCAATTTCTACTTTTCAGACACAGAAATTGAAGACTATCAAACGAGCCAGTTAAGTATAAGTAAATAAGCACCACTTTCAAAACAGTAGCCAGTTCACCAGTCTATGGGGTCTACAAGCACAGTGGATTCAGTGACTTTTCCCACAGTTACATCCAGTGCTAGCCCAGTGCCCAACACATGGGAGCTACTCATTAAATTGGTTGTTTTGTTTTTCAAGAAACAATGGTTGGAACTAAAATCCCTCTAGTGTGGCTTCCTTTCTTAGAGCTGAAACTAAGAACTTGGTATATCACCAGTTTAACCCTCTTGTTTTATAAATGAGAAAGCTATGGTTTGTATTTGCTGGGTTTTTGCTGAAAGCAGATTATAATCAGCAGACAACAGAACCTAAAAGCACAGCCTTACGATTTAGACTTTGTTATGATGTTACAAATGTAAAAGTAGGTGTACAACACTGTAGGTACATAAATACGCAGAAATACAAGTATACATCCATGCAAATCATTTTGCCTAAGAAGCCGGACGAAGGACACTTGGGAGTTATTGAAGGAAATTCTGAGTGAATCATCCAGAAAGCAGAGGAAGCTGCCCTCCCGAACGTGCCCCCCGGTGTCCTGGAAAGAATCTACCTGGAAGACTCTTCCACATATTTTCTTCTGCAGTGAGTTTGAGAAAGTTGGTTAAAGTGATTTAATATAGGCAAACCTTGTATTTTCTTATTGGATGCTTGCTTTCCACTGTTTTGACAAAATTGTCTCTAATTCTGTCTTCCAGGGGAGAATCCTCTGCTGTCAATGTTTGGCCATTGTCATTTAAGCTCATGGAAATGTGGGCTTAAAAGACAAGATTGTATTTAAGTCAAATGTCCAGGCTGATTTTGGAAATCAGACTCTTATTGCTGTCTGGGATAATGATCGAATTGTGGATCCCAACAAAATAATTCTATTTCAGCCAGCATCTATAAGTTCAGATCAGGAAGTGGGTGAAGACTGACTTTTTCTTTTTTCTTTATTAGATTCTCTATGGAGAAAAAGAATAAAACCCCTCATTTTAAATTTGTATACAATGATGCTTTGCTGACATATTATCTGCGGAAATCAATGCAGCAGCACACCAGCTAATTTGGAGTGGAGCTGTTTTGCAACAATTTAGAACATAGCCTGGGAATGAGGTATTCAACCAGCCTACATTAAAATTAATTTGATAAAGTATACATTAGCACCCTTGACAGTTCTCTGAGTATGGATTTTAATAGATCAGGGTACAGGGGGGCTTGGCTAGGAAAATCAAAACCTCTTCTCCAAATTGGAGAAAGAAATTGCCATCTCACCCTCCCACACTGCGGGACTAAACCCTTCAGCTATCAGCACAGTACATCAAATTTAAGAGTCTTTAAATATTAAATATCAGTGTGCACCATGGAATGTAATAAACCCACTTTTCAAATAATGTTTCATTCCCCGACAATGTGGATCCCAACAAAATAATTCTATTTCAGCCAGCATCTATAAGTTCAGATCAGGAAGTGGGTGAAGACTGACTTTTTCTTTTTTCTTTATTAGATTCTCTATGGAGAAAAAGAATAAAACCCCTCATTTTAAATTTGTATACAATGATGCTTTGCTGACATATTATCTGCGGAAATCAATGCAGCAGCACACCAGCTAATTTGGAGTGGAGCTGTTTTGCAACAATTTAGAACATAGCCTGGGAATGAGGTATTCAACCAGCCTACATTAAAATTAATTTGATAAAGTATACATTAGCACCCTTGACAGTTCTCTGAGTATGGATTTTAATAGATCAGGGTACAGGGGGGCTTGGCTAGGAAAATCAAAACCTCTTCTCCAAATTGGAGAAAGAAATTGCCATCTCACCCTCCCACACTGCGGGACTAAACCCTTCAGCTATCAGCACAGTACATCAAATTTAAGAGTCTTTAAATATTAAATATCAGTGTGCACCATGGAATGTAATAAACCCACTTTTCAAATAATGTTTCATTCCCCGACATCAAAATGTGTGAGGAGTTTTCTTTTAAATATACTGTAGAAGTTAATTAAGTTCACTCAAGTTTACGGCATGGATTCACTAAGACTACATTGGGATATTTACGACCCACCCAGAATGCAACTCAGTGAAACTTTTGATATGTTGATAAGTGATAAGGATGTCATTTGAGGTTTATTTTTTAATAATAATTTAATTGTCATTGTAAAATGCCTCATAGTTAGGACAGATTAAATTGCCACCAAAACCATTACTAAAATTCATAACCTCTATAAATGTAAAGTGTTTGCTGCTGTATCATAAATAACAGCACTTGTTCCAGGAAAATGAGGTGCCTGAAATAAATTAAGGAAACCAAAACATATAAATGCATTAGATTGCAACAGTTTCTGGCTGGCGATGGGAAGGCAGCCGAGTGGGGAGGTGAATTCTTTTACTGAGCAAGGGTTACTTATGATCTCAATAAATCTTGGGTCCTGGAGGATTTCTTGGGTGTTATTTACCTTATTGGCACATTTGGAGGGTACTGCCTCTATTGAGTGAGGACGAGCAAGAGAATCTGTAAACTGGAAGAAACTCTTATCACTAGCAAGGTGACCTTGTCCAAGTTGCACTGTCTTCTTGAGTTTCAAGATTCTTGTCTGCAAAATGGGACCATGTTTTCTCACTGTTCTGAGGGCAGAGAGCCAAACTGAGTCCTTTTTTGTTCTAATATAGCCACTAGACTTGTCTGAATAGTCCCTTTCCTTGGGAAGACTTTTTTGTTCTCAAGTAGGCCTGGACCTTTTCTTTCTGCCGTTCATCTAATGCCATTTGTCATGGGTTCTCATCATCATCATTATTTTATTTAAAACAGTCTATGTTCTATGCAGGATGCAGGATGCTTGGGGCTGGTGTATGGGGATGATCCGGAGGGATGATGTGGGGTGGGAGGTGGGAGGGGGGTTCATGTTTGGGAGTTCATGTACACCCGTGGCAGATTCATGTCAATGTATGCCAAAACCAATAGAGTACTATAAAGTAAAATAAAGTAAAATGGAAGGTATAAAAAAAATCATAATATTTTAAAACAGTTTTACACTCAAGAGAAGAATTATAAGAATAGTACGGAGTTTCAGCTGAAGCTGTAAACTTTGGCCACCTGATGTGAACTGACTCCTTGGAAAAGACCCCAATGCTAGAAAAAATAGAAGGCAGGAGAAGGGGATGACAGAGGAAGAGATTGTTGGACACCATCACCGACTCAACGGACATGAGTTTGAGTGAACTCCGGGAGTTGGTAATGGATAGGAAAGCCTGGTATGCTGCAGTCCATGGGGTTGCAAAGAGTCAAATGTGACCGAGTGACTGAACTGTACTGACCTGCACTGATGGAGAACCCTTGTATGCCATTTGTCCAGAGATTCCATTTAATGATTCCCAGTATCTTCCTTCTTAATAGAAAAGATCAGTCAAGGATCATGTGTTGTATCTAGCTATCATGTCACTCTAGACTTTTTCAGTCTGAATCCATTTCTTGGTGTGTCTTGACTTTTATGACCTTAAAATCTTATGGAGTACAGGCCAGGCATTTGGTACAATGTCCCTCAATTTGAGTTTTTCGTGTGGTTGCTATTAAATGCTCAGAGACTGGTTTTGCTTATCAGACTACAAGTCAGTCAAGGTCAGAGTCTGGGCTGTTTGTCTTTGTAACCATGTACCCCATACGCGAAGAGACATATAAAAGTTGCATAATAGATCTCAATGGGATAAGTGTATCAATAAATCCCTTGGTATATTTAGAAATTTGTTTTCATGTGTTAGGTTGTTCAAAAGCAGAGACATTACTTTGCCGACTAAGGTCCATCTAGTCAAGGCTATAGTTTTTCCTGTGGTCATGGATGGATGTGAGAGTTGGACTATGAAGAAGGCTGAGCGCTGAAGAATTGATGCTTTTGAACTGTGGTGTTGGAGAAGACTCTTGAGAGTCCCTTGGACTGCAAGGAGATCCAACCAGTCCATTCTGAAGGAGATCAGCCCTCAGATTTCTTTGGAGGGAATGATGCTGAAGCTGAAGCTCCAGTACTTTGGCCACCTCATGTGAAGAGTTGACTCATTGGAAAAGACTCTGATGCTGGGAGGGATTGGGGGCAGGAGGAGAAGGGGACGACCAAGGATGAGATGGCTGGATGGCATCACGGACTCGATGGATGTGAGTCTGAGTGAACCCCGGGAGATGGTGAACAGGGAGGCCTGGCATGCTGTGATTCNTTTGGCCACCTCATGTGAAGAGTTGACTCATTGGAAAAGACTCTGATGCTGGGAGGGATTGGGGGCAGGAGGAGAAGGGGACGACCAAGGATGAGATGGCTGGATGGCATCACTGACTCGATGGATGTGAGTCTGAGTGAACCCCGGGAGATGGTGAACAGGGAGGCCTGGCATGCTGTGATTCATGGGGTCGCAAAGAGTTGGACAAGACTGAGCAACTGAACTGAACTGAACTGAGGAGATATGTTCAGGCTCTGTGAAAGAAATTCTCTTAAATTTTCTAATTTCACCTTTTGGTACATGGAGATTCTGAGTCAGGGGCAAGGTTGCTTTGGTATTGGAATGGGTGGCTTTTAGGATTAACTGGGATAGAATATTGAAGAGAAGGACTGGCTGACTTACCCATAGAACTAGCCTCTACCTTAAACACACTGGGCTGATTATCAACCCAGCTGCTGTGGAACTCACACAGAGGAGCGGGCATGGGGACCACATGTAATCCATCGTCTGTGTTCATCAGAGATTTTAAAAGATTTCAGGAAAAGCAGAAAGTGCTTTTGATCACTGAAGCCACGGGTCATTAGGTAGATTTGGTACTCACCCTGGCTCAGACACATTGTTTGGACTGATTTCTGCTCTTGAAAGAATCCCAGGACTTTACTCAGTGCGAGAAGAAGAACCAACATTGATTTGAGAGCGAAAAGATTTGGATTTCAGTTTTGACTCAGCTTCTTTTTTTCTCTGTGATCTTGAAGAGATCACTTTCTGTCTCTGGACCTCCGTTTCCTCACATGTAAAATGAAGGGGGTTGTGATGATCCAGGGTTCCCTTCCATCACACGTAGACCATGACTGATCTCTGTGTGGCCTGAAGACTTGGGGAGATGAGGAAACTGCCAGGTCACTTCTGAGGAATTTGATTATGGGGTCATTCAAATTGGGAGGTGGAGATGAGCCAGCATGTTTCCTGTCTCCTAGCTGAGTTCTTGTTATTCTTTCAAAGTCAGAGCCCAACTAGAGAATGATTATAAACTTGTGAGACACTCAGGATAAAAGGAGACTGAGAAAGAATGAGAAAGTCTAACTTCCTGGCCCTTGCAGCCAATTACAGCACATACCCTCCAAGTCAGACGTCCCCACTGCGTTTAACAACCCAGCATGAAATAGCCTTGAAGAGCCTTCACAATTCCTGTCTCAGACATGAAATAAAACAAAAGATTCCTTATTAGTGCACTGAAAACCTAGGGACAGTAACTGGGAAAAAAATAATAAAGTTATAAAAGTTCTTTCATTTTTAATAGGATTTTGTGTTAGTATTGTAAATTAATGTAAATGTCACTTTAATAGAGAAATCAGAAGAAAATCCTAATAAAGTTGGATAGCACCGCAGGGGTGGTGAGTAAATTGAGAGAATATCTGATTAGATTTCAAATGTTGCTTTTTAATTTGTGGGCCTGCTCTTCGCCCAGTTTATTAGATGTGCTGGTTCAGACTGAGTTTCTTGGGCTTGAAGGAACTGTGTCTTACTTCTAATTCCATATTAACCAGTAGATCACAGAGATTTCTGTTTAGCATTTGTCTGCATTCTGTTTTTGCAAGTGTTTGAAATTATTAGCGAATGCCTTTGAGAAGGTCAAATCGAAGGTTCAACCAACAAAGGACCTGCAAAGAATTTGGAGCCAAGGAGGTTAAGCAAATTGAGAACAATGACAAACAAACAAAAGCAGACGCATTTCCTGGTATGTGCCTATCAGGGCTAGTCCAGCTTCTGGATTGTGGAGATTGAGCCTCACTCTTGTATCTCATCAAGTAGATCTATATCTCTATATCATGGCCTCGTAGTACATGTTGATGGAGTTAAAGGTTCTGCCAGCACTAGGCTTTACTGGGAACTTTTTAATAGCAGAGAGATTCACATAGATAATTTACATTTGAGTCTTTGCTAACCCCACCCTCACCTACATCTCATTAGGATCACGCAACAACCAGGAGCCCTGGGAAGGAGACCTCTCCATAATTACTGGAAACTATAATTGGCCTCAGAGCCAGGAAATTGGAAGTTTAGTTCTGACTTAGCCACGCACTAGCTGGGGGACCATGAGCAAGTCACACTTTTCCTGTGATACCCATTTTCCTTCTCTGGAGCAGTGGATCAGACTAGATTCATTGTGTCCCACCCAACGCTGGTCCCATGAGATACTTCTTGATTAAAGGGCTCTGTGCTTAACCATGTTTGGAGGAAGATGTGAACCCTACGCATCTCGAAGAGATGCACAGCACACTTGAGCACATTAAAGATTGTGAAAAGGCCAGAAGCAAAGAAATCTGTTTGGCAGCTATTGTACCAAAATGTACATGATCTAAGGATTCTGTTTCTGAGAAAAGCCCATTGACATCCTTTAGATGTTTTGTAGAGCATCTCAAAGGGCTCTTCCAACTCTGATATTTTTTTGTTTATGGGTGACTATTTCTCTTTTACAGATAAGAAAATCTGAGACTCAGAGAGAACAAATAACCAGATCAAAGACACATTTGAACAGACAGTTAAACACCTGTTTTAGAATCTTGATATGAGTTCCTTTCTTTGACAATTTTTATCCGACAAATTATGGAGAACCACATGACCTATCTATTCCTCGTGGCCACATTTACATCTAACTCTACAGTTCAGTTCAGTTCAGTTCAGTCGCTCAGTTGTGTCCGACTCTTTGCGACTCGATGTATCACAGCACACCAGGCCTCCCTGTCCATCACCATCTCCCGGAGTTCACTCAGATTCGAGTCCATCGAGTCAGTGACGCTACCCAGCCATCTCATCCTCTGTCGTCCCCTTCTCCTCCTGCCCCCAATCCCTCCCAGCATCAGAGGCTTTTCCAATGAGTCAACTCTTCAAATGAGATTGCCAAAGTACTGGAGCTTCAGCTTCAGCATCATTCCCTCCAAAGAAATCCCAGGGCTGATCTCCTTCAGAATGGACTGGTTGGATCTCCTTGCAGTCCAAGGGACTCTCAAGAGTCTTCTCCAACACCACAGTTCAAAAGCATCAATTCTTCGGCACTCAGCTTTCTT
>SJYX01018991.1:248745-285203 GCA_006410675.1 Oreotragus oreotragus | reverse complement strand
CTCTTTCAGTATCCTATCATTTTGCCCTTTCATACTGTTCATGGGGTTCTCAAGGCAAGAATATTGAAGTGGTTGGCCATTCCCTTCTCCAGTGGACCGCATTGTGTCAGACCTCTCCGCCATGTCCACCCGTCTTGGGTGGCCCCACAGGGCATGGCTTAGTTTCATTGATTTAGACAAGGCTGTGGTCCTAGTGTGATTAGATTGGCTAGTTTTCTGTGAGTATGGTTTCAGTGTGTCTGCCCTCATGCAGCCGAGAGGAGCTACCCCAGGTCCGAGGTCAGGGGTGGTGGCCAGGAGGAGCTATCCCACATCCGAGGTTAGGGGCAGCAGCTGAGAGGAGCTAAACACCCCCCATCCAGAGGCCAGGGGCGGCGGCCGGGAGGAGCGACCCCACGTCCAAGGAGTGGTGGCTGTGCAGGCGATGGAGGGCCTAGAGGAGCTATTACACGTTCAAGGTCAGGAGGGGTGGTGGTGAGGAGATACCCCTCGTCCAAGGTAAGGAGCAGTGGCTGCGCTTTGCTGGAGCAGCCATGAAGAGATACCTCACGTCCAAGGTAAGAGAAACCCAAGTAAGACGGTAGGTGTTGCAAGAGGGCAGACACATTGAATAATAATCACACTGAATAATCACAGAAAACTAGTCAATCTAATCACACTAGGATCACAGCCTTGTCTAAATCTATAATTCAGTGTCTAATAGGTCCAAGGCTGCCTCTAAGAGTCTTCACTGAAGAAAACCATCGCAGACATAGGGTAGGATTAGAGCAGGAAAGACAGTGAGGCTTAGGATAGGAGATGGCCCTTATGTGTCCAGAGCAGGGCTTTCTGTCTCCTCCAGGCTGAGTCAGGTAGAGTTTTTGTACATGTATCTCTATTAAGGCTCTTCTGTGTGTTCTTCTAAAATTATATATTCTAAATGTATGCATTTTCTAGGTATCCCTTTAGAATTCAAGTTCTTAGGCTAATGTTCTGGCACACAGATGATAGTCAGCATCATTTTGCAACTGAATGAGTGGATCAATGAGTGAATGGGTGAACAAATACATCCCATGCTAATTGGACTCTAAACATTTTAAAGCCACATCACCACCGTCCCTGCTGCATGGGGGAGGATTGAAGCTACTTTGCCCGATCATCTGAGCCCAAGACGACTTCTTGTATCTCAACTGTCTGCCGCCAAGCCCACAATCTTCTGCTGTTTTTCAGTTTTGTTTTCCCTTTTCCTTCGGCTATATTTTACCTTGGAGATCTTTTCCATTAACACAACACATCGATCCTAAAGACAGACAAGGCTTTTCCTGTCTGTGTCTTTTCTAAGGAAGGATTTGTTTGTGTTTTTATGAAACTGAAGACATCCAAAAGATATTTCCAGCGGGATGACACTGTGTCAGCCAATAATACTGGGTACCAAGGATATGGTGATTAGTAAAGCAAATAGAGGACAGAGAAGGTGCTGGAATTCAGACTCAGGGAAAGAAAGATTTATAGAGGAAATAAGAGACACATTGAGATCTGAAGAATAAACAGGAGTTCACCAGGAAGAAGGTAAGTGGAAGTATTACAGACAGAAGGAACTGCAGGCAAAAAAACTGAAGGTGAGAAAAAAAACCAGGTTACTATTGGGCAACTCAGAGGTGTTATGTATGGCTGGAGTGAGCGAATGAAGGAGGTGGCGAGAAGGCTGTTGTTCTTATTTAGTCGCTAAGCCACGTCCAGCTATTTTGTGATCCCATGGACTGTAGCTCACCAGGCTCCTCTGTGTATAGGATATCCCAGGCAAGAATACTGGAGTGGGTTCTTATTTCCTTCTCCAGGGGATCTCCTGACCCAGGGATTGAACCCATGTCTCCTGCACTGGCAGGTGGATTTTTTTTTTTTTTAACCACTGGACCAGAACGGGGAGGCTGGAGCTATAAACCCTGAGCAGATAACAGAGTGAATTGCATACCATGTCTGGGTGTATTTGTGGGTATTGGTGGGAAGGGCCTGGAGAGTTTCAAGGTATATGATGGGAACAGATTGACACTTTAGAACAGGTTGATCAGGTCTACATTCTGGCTGCAGAGGGGATGCTAAATTAAGGCAAAGACAAATTTCAAGGAGCCTAATTAGGAGCTTGCTATAATTATTGAAGAAACAACTGTGTCATGGGCTAGGGCAATGACAGTGGAAATAAAAAACTGTTTGGCTTTGAGTTTTTTAAGGACGTTGAATCAATTTGATGATTAATTAAATCTGAGAGATGAGCCAAAGAGATGAATTAAATATGAGTCCCAGCTTTGTAGCCTGAAAACTGGGTAAGACCTGATGGACACCACTCCTCGATAATGGAAAAACCAGAGGAGGAGTAGGTTTTAATGTCGGGGATTTCATGAGCTGGAATCTAAGTCACATATTCTCTTCCTTTTCAAAACCGTTTGTTGGGGATTTCATGAGCTGGGATCTAAGTCACATATTCTCTTCCTTTTCAAAACCGTTTGTTGGGGATTTCATGAGCTGGGATCTAAGTCACATATTCTCTTCCTTTTCAAAACCGTTTGTTGGGGATTTCATGAGCTGGGATCTAAGTCACATATTCTCTTCCTTTTCAAAACCGTTTGTTGGGGATTTCATGAGCTGGGATCTAAGTCACATATTCTCTTCCTTTTCAAAACCGTTTGTTGGGGATTTCATGAGCTGGGATCTAAGTCACATATTCTCTTCCTTTTCAAAACCGTTTGTTGGGGATTTCATGAGCTGGGATCTAAGTCACATATTCTCTTCCTTTTCAAAACCGTTTGTTGGGGATTTCATGAGCTGGGATCTAAGTCACATATTCTCTTCCTTTTCAAAACCGTTTGTTGGGGATTTCATGAGCTGGGATCTAAGTCACATATTCTCTTCCTTTTCAAAACCGTTTGTTAGGAGCTGTTTGTCTAAAGAATTTACCAGTCAGTATGCTATTGCTGTTCTTCAATTGCTAAGTTGCATCCAAATCTTTGTGACCCCATGGACTGTAGCATGCCAGGCTTTCTTGTCTTCCACTATCTACTAGAGTTTGCTCAAGCTCATGTCCATTGAGTCAGCGACACTATCTAAACATCTCATCCAGTGTACAAAGTGCAATATATCAAAAGTAATTTAGATTCCATAGGTGGAAAAGAGCCTATTTATACAACTGCCTATCTACCTACAAATGGATTGGTGGGACTAGCCCAATACAAGCAAAGCATTAGCCATATTTTGAAACAATTAATGGCGCATCAAGTTTTGTAACTGCGATCACTCACACTAAAATAATAGAATTTTTGGCAGTAGAATCACCAAAATAATAAGAATAATAAAATTACTTTAGAAAGTACTTGTGAGCTATCTGGATTTTATGTGTTTCTGATGAGTTGGAAAAATAGTGGAACATCTGCATTTTACCTCACAATCACAGTATTGGTTTCGGGGAGGAACTCTTTAGCTCAAGTGTGACCTGTTCATTGTTGTTTATTCGGTAAGTCATGTCCAACACTTGGTGACCCCGTGGACTTCAGCACTCCAGGCTTCCCTGTCTATCACTATCTCCTGGAGTTTGCTCAGACTCATGTCCACTGAGTTGGTGATATCATCCAACCATCTCATCCTCTGTCACCCCCTTCTCCTCCAGCCCAAGTGGACCTGGGTGTTTGCAATTCATCTAGATGCATGTGACCAGAAGGCTGAAGAAATTTAGGCTAGGGGATAAAAGGCACTATTGGAGAAACCTGGAGTATTTTCTCCTGAGAAGCAGGATATGCAGAGAAGGTGGGAGTGAGCATTCAAAGACGTGCAGTTGGTTCTTACAGACAGGGCATAGTTGAGGTTTCTAGATGGTGAAATGGAAAGACAGGAGCTGTGGAGCTGGATACAGATGGACTCTTGGCTCAGATAGGAAGTAATTGTTTGACTTTGGCAAGTCTTTTAACTATCTTGAGGCCAGATTCTTCATCTATAAAATGGAGATAATAATTACCTTCATTGCAAAGCTGAATTGGGTAATAAAGAGAATATGGTCACTTGTCAACTCCTATAATTCTATGCTTCTACCTCCTTAATCTAGTTCATGTCATTTGTCTTCTTTCTGACATCATTGTAAACAACCTTATGACATCTCATATCTATGACTCTATCGTACCCTAACTGAACACTTGGCCTCTTGTCTTGTTCTCTCTAGCCACCAACTTGTGCTGTTCACACCATGATTGTTCTAAATTACAGAATCCTCCTAAACA
Organism: Oreotragus oreotragus; assembly: GCA_006410675.1. NCBI lineage: Eukaryota > Metazoa > Chordata > Mammalia > Artiodactyla > Bovidae > Oreotragus > Oreotragus oreotragus. The sequence continues at coordinate 280,962 of SJYX01018991.1, read as the reverse complement.
CATGATCGTGTTTTCCACTGGATAAAACTCCTCCACAAAGACAGCCTTATGACATCTCATATCTATGACTCTATCGTACCCTAACTGAACACTTGGCCTCTTGTCTTGTTCTCTCTAGCCACCAACTTGTGCTGTTCACACCATGATTGTTCTAAATTACAGAATTCTCCTAAACACATGATCGTGTTTTCCACTGGATAAAACTCCTCCACAAAGCTCCCTTTAGCTATAAAGTCCAGACTCCTTAGTATATGTTCCAAGTCCCTGAATTATCAGGCACCTCAAATCATCACTTAAATCACCAACTTAGATTTCCACCATATAAAATTATTGGTGGTTTCCTCAAACTTGACTGCATTTTTCAGACCATTATTCTTTTTCTCAAATTATCCCTTTATCTGACATTTCCTTACCCCCTTCCCTTTTCCACTATCACACCAACATCAAATATCTACTGTGATAGAGAATATATAATATTTCACTACATCAATTTCATTTTACTTCTGGGAGAGAATCGTCCTGAAATGCAGGAGAGGCAGATTCGATCCCTGAGTTAGGAAGATCCTCTGAAGAAGGAAATGGCAACCCACTCCAGTATCCTTCCCTGGGAAATCCCATGGACAGAGGAGCCTGGTGGGCTACAGTCCATGGGGTTGTGAAAGAGTTGGACACACTTAGTGCCTAAACAACTGCAACAAACATGTTTGCTATACGCAGATTAGGCTGCCAAAGGCTTTTGTGCAAACCTTCACTGTATTTCTCTTTCCCCTTCTCTCTGGATCAAATGCAGGTGGTCCAGAGGTGGACACTCAGGCATTAGAAGATGGTGGAGTCCTTCAGTGGAAGAGCTTGGATACTTGTATGTTAATACGGAGCCCAGATTCTGGTCAACCATCAGTGAACTATAAGAGGAATAAGCAGTAAACCTTTACTACAGTAAAGCAAAGATGTTTGAGGCAGCCATTAAACTGCCTTCAATAACTATACCTCCTCAGCTTTCAAGATCTCTTCCAAGAATCTTTGTTTGGGTGATAATCTCAAATCTAACCTTTTCCCTTCTGTGGCATCACCCAGCCCCTCTATAATTTGCCAATTGGTGGTAACAATACCCTTTAGTTTATGGTGTTCATAAAGGATTAAATAAGATAATCCATGCAAAATCTCTGGACCAAAGTGAATACAGTGTAAATGCCAGTTTTCATTATAATCTCCAGTATCATTCCAACCCAGAGACTCCATAACTGATGATTTTTAAAACTCAGAGCCAACAGTCCTGAGAAACAGTCTTAAATGTTTCCCCCACATTTCTGACAAAACAGTTTTAGGATATGGGCCATGAGAAATCCATGGAATGTTAGTGAATACAAACATCACTGGGAATGCCTCTCACAAAAACGATTTGATGAAAGGACAACTTCAGATGAATGACCATCAGGGTGTGATTTCAGAGCAGAGATGCTGAGGCAGCAGTTACGAGAAGGAATTGAGCACTGAAGATGACAAACATCAAGAGACCAGTGTTATTGTTATTCTTAGTCGGCTTGAAACTTTGTCACTGAAATAACACAGACCACTAGCCATCTGTTCCCTAAAAGCCATGACTCATGTGTTTCACGCTCTTCAGATCTAGTGCTTAAAAAGTCATCAAGTATGCAAAGTCGTTCCAAGAAATCCCTACCTAGTAATTGTATTCATTGCAGCTATTTGTTATGTATTCTCTCAACACTTATTGAGATGTTTTGCTGGCTGTGCAACCAAAGTTGTTATTAACTCAGTTTCTATGGTGTCATGGAAAAGACATGGCTTTTGATATAGACAGAGTTGCATGGAATCCTGGATCCACCCTTTACTATGTGTCTGAAGATGAGCCATTTACTTTACCTCTCTGAGCCTCTGTGTCATTACCCGCGAAATGGGGTTAATGTCAAGTTTTTTGTCACTAGACGACACTAGTCAAAGTTACGGTTTTCCCAGTGGTCATGTGTGGATGTGAGAGTTGGACTGTGAAGAAAACTAAGCACTGAAGAATTGATGCTTTGGAACTGTGGTGTTGGAGAAGACTCTTGAGAATCCCTTGGACTGCAAGGAGATCCAACAAGTGCATCCTAAAGGAGATCAGTCCTGGGCATTCACTGGAAGGACTGATGTTGAAGCTGAAGCTCCAACACTTTGGCCACCTGATGCGCAGAACTGACTCATCAGAAAAGACCGGGAAGATTGGAGGCAGGGGGAGAAGGGGACAACAGAGGATGAGATTGTGGGATGGCACCGCAGACTCGATGGACATGAGTTTGAGCAAGCTCCGGGAGTTGGTGATGGACAGGGAGGCCTGGTGTGCTGCTGTCCATGGTGTGTCCCAAAGTGCAGATGTGACTGAGCCACTGAACTGTACCGTGGCATTTCTGTAATAATTGGAGATAGTTAATACAAAGTGACACTGGCACATGATAGGTACTCAATAAATAGTGATATTATGATATACATCTATCAACATCTATAGATATCCACAGTGCTATGCTTAGTTGCTCACTCATGTCCAACTCTTTGTGACCCCATGGACTGCGGCCTGCCAGGTTCCTCTGTCCGTGGGGATTCTCCAGGCAAAAATATTGGAGTGGGTTGCCATGCCCTCGTCCGGGGGATCTTCTCAACCCAAGGATCAAACGTAGGTCTTCCACATTGCAGGCAATTTTTACCGTCTGAGCTCCAGGGAAGCCCTAGATATCCACAGATATATTTTTTCTCCTCTTCCATTTAGATTCTATGGAGTCGGGTACTGAGATAGCTAAATATTATAAGGCTTATACTATAAAAAATCATGCATAGTTTGGCCCAAGACATCTTCAAAATATTTCAAAACAATATTCTGTGTACTGATTACTTCAATATCAAGCAATACATACTCTATAACTATATTGTATACAATATATACTCTCCTTTACATACCTCTATTTATTGGGCTTAACTAAGATCAGCAGATCCACAAAGTGGATTAAGTTAAATCCATTTACTTTTAAAATCTACTTATTATTTAAATCCACTTATTATTAAATTAAATTATTCTATTTTATTGAAAGGAAATCTGTAGATGGTTTTCATGGCTGTTGTAATGCCTCCAAAGTGTGATCAAGAATACAGGCTTCTATCCTTCTACTTTACCCTTCTAGGATATTGATTTCATCCTCAGGCAAGTCCACAGTAATATGTGCTGTCTAGGTCTTTGTCCATTACATTCCTAATACAAGTTGCAAAAACTACAAAGGTAGAAGGGCTGAAAGACTGCAAGATGAATCCATTCTCCTTAAGTGGCCTTTCTGGAAGTTCCACGTAGCACCCACTTGCATCTAGAACTTGGTCATACAGCTGCAACTAGCTGCAAGGGAGTCTGAGAAATGTAGGCTTTTATTTCTGGGTTTCGGCATGCCAAACTAAAAAGCTAGGTTTCTATTACCTGAAAAGAAAAAAAGAAAAGACATGTTAAGGGAAGATGCTGAATAGGACTGGAGGAAACTGGAAGTATAGCCCAGAAGTTGTTAAATGGTTTTAAATCAGGGACCAACTCCAGTTGGAACAGAGAGTTGAGGGGACTGCTAGAGCCATAAATAAGGACCCTATGGAAGAGTGCCACGGCTGGTGGTCCCCTGGGTGCAGGCTGAAGATGGTGACAGTAGTCACCTCCTTGGCTTAATCCAGAGGCATGAGAGGATTTCAGCCGGAGTACTTCTGGAAGAGTGGGTATTTTTCAAACAGTTATGACAGAAAATATTTGTGCTTTTCACTGCATATTGAGAAATGTTTCCCAAATCATTTTCTTGTTCAATACACTCCCTCTCAAAGATGGAAGAGGCAGACAATTATAATCTGCATTTGGTAGTTGAGCAAATAAATTCAGTTGGAGAAGCGGAATGCATAAGGTCATAGAGCTATCAAGTAGGAGAGCTAGGATTTAAACTGCAGCCTCCTGGCTCTAAGTATGGAGCTATTTACAGTGGACTTGACAAGCACTTAGAAGCAGTTGGCTTTGGGGTAAGACAAATGGAGGCTTGAATCTGTGCTCTACCCTTGTGGGGTCTTTCTGTTTTCAAATGCAGTAGTATTCACTTCTGGGGGCTGTACAGTTCGAGCCTGTTAACACATGCATAGATTCTTGTAAACACTACCACAAACCGGATACACTACATTTCAAACATAGAAAATAATCCCCCTGTGGGGGCCTTTGGAAGGCTTTGCTGTGAAACTAGTAAGCTGCTTCTGCCTGTGTTACTACTGACAGAGTTCAAAATGACAGGGAGGCACCAACTCATTATGAGCATATGATAGGGATATGCGTCAGGAAGATTTGGGCTGCTGGTGACAGCGGATGTAAGTAAGGGTGGCTTGAGGCTGAAGGACACATCTTATCTCACCTTACAATGAGAAGTTCATTAAAAGAGTAGAGTGGGTTGCTGGTGTTCCTGGCCCACTTCTCTACGCTCCTCCTGGCTCCATATACTGGCTACAGATGGTCCAGGTGTCACTTTCAGACATCACATATTCAGAGGCATGAAAGTTCCACCTTCTTCTCTTTCCTTCTTAGGATTAAGATATCCTTGTCTAAAAGCCCCAGGGTAGAGCATCCTTCCATGTCTCAGTGACCAATACTAAGTCACAAGTCTTTAGTTAATTAATCATGGGCAAGAAGAATAGGGGTCACCTGATTGCCTCATGCCACTCAGGATGCAATGACTTGAGCTGAGATGGTGCCTACTTCCCTTGAAGCACAGAATTGTACCATGGGTTCTGATAAGACATGGGAAGTGGTATTATGAATAATGAGTAGGCAGCAAACAGGAATTATACGGGTAGGTTCCCACTGACAGCTCACTTCTCTTTGCCTTAGACCAGCAGTCCCCAGTGGTTTTGGCACTGGGGACCAGCTTCATGGAAGACAGTTATTCCATGGACCTGGTGGGGGTGATGATGTTGGGATAATTCAAGGACATTACATTTATTGTGCACTTTATTTCTATTGTTATTGCATCAGCCCCGCCTCAGATCATCAGGCATTAGAACACAGAAGTTGGGGACCCCTGCCTTAGACCACTGCACCCCAGTCTTAATCAGTACAGGAGTCAACTAGCAGCCAATTGGAGCCTTTCACTCTCACTAGAGTTTGTGTCTGTGTGTGTGTGTGAAAGGGAGCAAGGAGAGAGAGATGAGAAAACAACTGCTAGGAATAGTTGGAATATACATTACCCTACGCTTGTTCCTTGGAAGGGAAGCTATGACAAACCTAGACAGTGTGTTAAAAATTAGAGACACCACTTTGCCAACAAATGTCCACATAGTCAAAGCTATGGTTTTTCCAGTAATCACATACAGATATGAAAGTTGGACCATAAAGAAGGCTGAGTGCCAAAGAATCTATGCTTTCCTCGGTGTGTACGCCCAGCAGTGGGATTGCTGGGTCATAAGGCAGTTCTATTTGCAATTTCTTAAGGAATCTCCACACTTTTCTACATAGTGGCTGTACTAGTTTGCATTCCCACCGACAGTGTAAGAGGGTTCCCTTTTCTCCACACCCTCTCCAGAGTTTATTGCTTGCAGACTTTTGGATCGCAGCCATTTTGACTGGTGTGAAGTGGTACCTCATTGTGGTCTTGATTTGCATTTCTCTGATAATGAGTGACGTTGAGCATCTTTTCATGTGTTTGTTAGCCATCCATATGTCTTCTTTGGAGAAATGTCTATTTAGTTCTTTGGCCCACTTTTTGATTGGAAACCAGAATAGAAAGAGACACATGTACCCCAATGTTCATCGCAGCACTGTTTATAATAGCCAGGACATGCAAACAACCTAGATGTCCATCAGCAGATGAATGGATAAGAAAGCTGTGGTACATATACACAGCCATTAAAAAGAATACATTTGAATCAGTTCTAATAAGATGGATGAAACTGGAACTGATTATACAGAGTGAAGTAAGCCAGAAAGAAAAACACCAATACAGTATACTAACACATACATATGGAATTTAGAAAGATGGTAATGAGGACCCTGTATGCAAGACAGCAAAAGAGACACAGATGTGTAGAGTGGACTTTTGGACTCTGAGGGAGAGAGAGAGGGAGAGGGTGGGATGATTTGGGAGAATAGCATTGAAATATGTATACTATCATGTAAGAAATGAATCGCCAGTCTATGTTCAATGCAGGATGCAGGATGTTTGGGGCTGGTGTATGGGGATGATCTGGAGGGATGATGTGAGGTGGGAGGTGGGAGGGGGGTTCATGTTTGGGAGCTCATGTTCACCCATGACGGATTCATGTCAATGTATGCCAAAACCAATACAGTACTGTAAAGTAAAATAAAGTAAAAACAAAACAAAACAAAACAAACAAACAAACAAAAGAACCTATGCTTTCAAACTGTGGCGCTAAAGAAGACTCTTGAGATTCGCTTGGACTGCAAGGAGATCAGGTCAGTCAGTCCTAAAGGAAATCAACCCTGATTATTCACTGGAAGGACTGATGATAAGGTTGAAGTGCTGATAGTTTGACCAGTTGATGCAGAGAGTCAACTCATTGGGAAAGACCCTGCTTCTGGGAAAGATTGAAGGCAAAAGGAGAAGAGGGCAGCAGACGATGAGATGGTTAGAGAGCATCACCAACTCAATGGACATGAATTTGAGCAAAGCCTGGGAGATGGTGGAGGACAGAGGAGCCTGGTGTGCTGCAGTTCAAAGAGCTGCAAAGAGCTGGACACAACTTAGAGACTCAACAACAACACCACATTACCATGCTGTGACACAAGTATCTTTTTTTTTTTTTCTTATTGTAAACAAAATAAACATCCCACCAGGAAGCTATTAGCCAGGAATCTCCATATCTTTCCATTATGTGGTTCCAGCAGACAATCATACCAAATCCGGGCAAAGTCAAAAAGAAGTAATTAGTCAGTTATATATATATATATATGTATAACTTCCCTGCTGGCTCAGATGGTAAAGCATCTGTCTACAATGCGAGAGATCTGGGTTCGAGCCCTGGGTTGGGAAGATCCCCTGGAGAAGGAAATGGCAATCCACTCCAGCACTGTTGCCTGGAAAATCCCATGGACAGAGGAGCCTGGTATGCTACAGTCTATGGGGTCGCAAAGAGTTGGACATGACTGAGCAACTTCATTTCATAATTTATTCAAGTATTTTCTTTTCATTATGTAAGTTGCAGAATAAAGTTGCTGTATAATTAGTGCATAAATGATTCATCAGAGAGGTTGAATGCTATTTTCCTCTTATTCTTTTACTAAGACTCGCCCATGGTTGGTTGGTAGGGGGCAAATGTTTCCAACAAGTTTTAAAACGATGTTTTATGGATTTTCATTTAGTGCAGACAAAGGATGGACACAAAGCAATAAGATGTCTAAAAAGAGGTCAACTAGCCAATCGGCATCAACTTCAGGACTGGGATAGTTACCTTGATGTGCAATCCATTTAATCTTGATCACTTTCAAAGGGTGTTCATCAGTGCATGGGCTCCCTGAGAGCAGAAGCTATGTCCTACTCACCTTTACGTCCCCAAGCATGGCTGACCACACTAAGGGCTCAGTGGACACTGGCAGAATTGCACTTAGAAATGTTACATATTTGTCCCTGATACTTGAGATTCTGTGTCTATCTTAAGTTTCGTGTATCTTTGCACAGATGAAAACACATTTTATTTCCCACAACTGTCCTTTTCCTTGGGTCTGCCTCAGCAATGGGAGAATCAATAAATAGGAAAATATTTATTTTTATATGGCAGGATGGAAAATAGGTTTTGGAAAGACCAACATAGGGAAAAATGAAAGAAGGAATTGAGTGATCTTGTCCAAGGCAACCAGGAAAACCGTATGCCAATACCAGAATTGTGGTTAATTGAAGGATGATGTTCTATTGTCAGTGTGATGTGGTTATAGTTTACAGGATGAAATTTTCAAAGAAAGTTCTCAATTAAAAGATGCATCCTGTCTATTCCCTGTTGGCTCAAGCGGTAAAGAATCCACCTGCAATGCGGAAGACCCAGGTTTGAAGCCTGGGTTGGGAAGATCTCTCAAAGGAGGAAATGGCAACCCATTCCAGTATTCTTGCCTGGAAAATACGATGGACAGAGGAGCCTGGTGGGCTGCAGTCCACAGAGTCGCAAAGAGCTGGACCTGACTGAGCACGGCACACACCTGCCTATTGACTCCTGAAATTCCCCCATTAATATTTGGTCCCTTTGTATTAAGCTTTCAATTTGACAATATTTACATAACATTTTAAATTTGCATATTACTTTATGCTTTATGTGCCATTCATTTGATCCTCACAGAAGCAGGAAGAAGTGGGTAGGGGAAGGCAAATTAATTCATCTTGAAGATTAGGAGACTAAAGTTCAGAAAGTTTAAACAACTTGGGAAAGCAAAGGACCTTGAAATCTGTGAGTCTTTTGGCTTCAAATTAACCATCTCTTTGTTCACTTCCCTCCCCATACTGTGTGAACCCTCCCTATTTCCACTACTTGAAATGGATTCTTCCATGATCTGTGTGATAGTACATCTGATAGATCCTATTATCATTTGACTAGTTCTGCTTTTTTCTTATGGACTCTCAATACTTCTAGGAAAGTTAAAGTTTGTCTGGTCCAAACAAATATCTGATGCTTGAATTCCATTTATGATTATCCTTTACAAGGGGTGGCCTGGGCTCCTTGAATACTTCCATTAACAATGATCTCACTACCTATGCAGATAACCTGTTCCCTTAAAAATCCCTCTCACAAAATTCCCCATTTTAAATAGATTTCTGCTTCCCTGGGAGAATATGATCTCTTTACAGACAAAGCTTGTGTCCTTATCATCCCTGAATCTCATCCACTTCTTCCTGTTGTAGCAGAAGCTCAACAAAAGTTTGCTGAATGAATAAATCAGTAGATGAACAGCTGGATGGGTTTCTAATAAAAGCTTCAAACAGTTGTGTCTAGTGTCTTTCAGAAGCTATTGACCTGACACCTAAGGTGTTTTTCGTTGCTAATTTATTTTCCTCTGGTTGGGGTTTTGGAATTTCTAATACAAACATTTTTGAAATACAAAGCATAAACCATCAGTTTGGCCTTTAATAAACTGGATGCCTATCAAAGCTGAATGCAAGGACATGTGAGATATGAACGTGTAATAATGTATGGAGAAGCCAGCAACAGGGAGATATAAACTGATAACTGGCTGCAGGGAGATAACAGCTAAGACAGAAGGAAGACAAGGCTGTTGTCTGGTGCTGGAAAGGAGTAAGCAGCAGAATGCTTGTTTGGTGGCGGAGCGTGGTAGGAAGGCAGAGGGCGGACATCCTAGGGGTTAAGCTCCTGCAGGCTGGCACAGCTTGCGTGTGTATGACTCCAGCTCTATCACCAGCTGCCTGACCCTGGGAAAGCCATTTCCTTCCTCTACCATCCAGTTTCCTATATGGGAACTAGAGATCCAATGAGTTAAAGAATAAAAACCACCCAGGACAACCACAGGCAAGGCACGCAAGTTATCTTTACGATGGGATTGGCGGTCAGGCAGCGTGGGCTCGAGCCCTGAGTCTGTCTCGAACTAGCTGTGTGAGTTGATCTCCATGAGTGCGAGTCCCAGATCATCCATAATGTGGGGATGATCGTGTGCTGTGTGGAGTGGTGATGGTGATTAAAATGAGGTAAATGCATTATCCTGTTCATTAGCGAGTGGTCAACTGCTCTGAGATTCAGATAAAGTTATTTATTTTTCATTTTGTGGATACCCAAGCCTTTCTCAAGATACCTGGGAATTTCTGGTGTGCTTACATCCATAGTGCCACCTGGGACTCAGGGCTCCTGCGTTGTTGAGAACTGACTCTTGAGCATCATGTCTCCCCTGATGCGAGGCTCAGCTTCATCTTTGACTTTTAGGATAATCACAAGTACTCCTCACTCCAGGGGCTTGTATATTAGGCAGCCACTGCTGATGTCTCGAGGGTGTGAATGTGTGCATACGTGTTGTGGGGATGAGGAAAAGCCACACCCTCCACTTCCAGCCTTCCACCACGTACATGGTCTCCCGCACACCTGTATTGTCAAGGAAATCTCAAATATTGGATTGGCCAAAAAGTTCATTTGGATTTTTCCATAAGCACAATCATAAAAATCCAAACAAATGTTTTGGCCTGCCCAATAGTTCTCCTTTTTTATAAAGAACAATTGATCTCTTCCTCAACTGCTATTTTGGAACCAGCTGTTAATCACATGTGTGGACCCATCTTCCATCCCACACATTTATTAAGGAACTTTTCTAAATAAAACCCTCTCTTTGTCCCCCAGGATAACAGATAAGTCAATAAAATGTAACTCTCACTTCATACAAATTTACCCTCAGTCAAATAGTCCTCACTCCTGGTCCCTTCCTTTTGCCTGGTGAGCTCCCATCACATCTCTGAATTCTGCTCCCTGAAGAATGGAGCTTCATCATCCTAAACACTGAAGACACAACAGCATTCGACTGTTTCCCTGAGGAAGCCAGGATTAAACTCACCCAAACTTGCACTAAACCCTGACTCAGGCCCGGCTGATGCTGATAACAAGGGAACTTACTCTGAACTAAGGATCTAAAAATGACCGCACACCTGTATTGTCAAGGAAATCTCAAATATTGGATTGGCCAAAAAGTTCATTTGGATTTTTCCATAAGCACAATCATAAAAATCCAAACAAATGTTTTGGTCTGCCCAATAATTCTCCTTTTTTATAAAGAACAATTGATCTCTTCCTCAACTGCTATTTTGGAACCAGCTGTTAATCACATGTGTGGCCCCATCTTCCATCCCACACATTTATTAAGGAACTTTTCTAAATAAAACCCTCTCTTTGTCCCCCAGGATAACAGATAAGTCAATAAAATGTAACTCTCACTTCATACAAATTTACCCTCAGTCAAAAAGTCCTCACTCCTGGTCCCTTCCTTTTGCCTGGTGAGCTCCCATCACATCTCTGAATTCTGCTCCCTGAAGAATGGAGCTCCATCATCCTAAACACTGAAGACACAACAGCATTCGACTGTTTCCCTGAGGAAGCCAGGATTAAACTCACCCAAACTTGCACTAAACCCTGACTCAGGCCCGGCTGATGCTGATAACAAGGGAACTTACTCTGAACTAAGGATCTAAAAATGTTCAAGGAACAAAGGAACCAAACAGGCAATTAATACATAAAGGGGAGTTATCGAGCACAGAAGAAAATAGGAAGGAAAAAAACTGGTCTGAACATTTCTCTCCAGACTTTTAACACCACCCCTCCTATCACGCTCCATTGACTCCCCAAAGGCCGAGCTTCCCATCCATGTAGGGAAGAAAACAGTTGGTCAGATTTCTCTTTTCTAAGAAGGAAACAATATTTCTTCCAGATCGGTTTTACAAAATTTCTGAAAGGTGATGAGCAGGTTTAAAGAGAATAAATAGAGGTTTTAGAATGAGAGAGACCCGTGCATCCATTCTTAAGTTGCCATCATGACCTCTAGAGAACAATTCTCAAAAAAGCTGAGCTTTCATGCACTCAGCTAAATGTGAATCGGCTCTGAGAGGAGACGCTGCACTAGGCTCCACAAGTTCTGAGGACTGAGACAGTCCCTGCCGTAGCGGTGGGGTTGTTCAGTCGCTAAGTTGTGTCCGAATCTTTCCGTGACCCTATGGACTATAGCCCACCGGGATCCTCTGTCCATGACATTTCCCAGGCAAGAATACTGGAATGGGTTGCCTTTTCGTCCTCCAGGGATCTTCCTGATCCAGGGATCAAACCTGTGTCTCCTGGATTCTTCACTGCTGAGCCACCAGAAGCCCACCATTGGGGTACTTTTACCATAAGCAGGTAATCATGTGGTTATTTTAGTGCATACCTTGGAGGAGCGCTGCAGGCTGCCATCAGAGTGCAATAGGGGGCTTTGATCCAGCTTGAGGGGCCAGGGAAGTTATGCTCAAGGAAGGAATGTCTATGTTGACATCTGTGGTTAACTGAATGTGCCAACATCATCAGGCTCAAGTACCCAGTTATTGAACCACATTTATTTAAGTGATTCTGTGAAGGCATTCTGTAGGTGTGGTTAACATCTACCAGCAGTCGACTCTAAGTGAAGGAGCTTCCCCTCAATAATGTGGGTGGGCCTTACCCATCGGTTGAAGGCCTCACAGACAAAAACTGTTTCCAAAGAAGAGACTCTGTTTCAAGACTACAGCACCAACCCCGACCTGGGTTTCTAGTCTGTCAGCCTGCCCTGTGGATTTTGGAACTGTCAGTTTTACAATGCATGAGACGACTTCATGAAATAAAGATATTCATATATATATATTATATACCTGCATACGTACATTCATCCATACATACACACATACACACAGATCTATAGATACAGAATACAGACACACCTGCACACACACATAATCTCCCCTTGGTTTTGTTTTCTTTTTCCAGACTCCAGGTGTTATGTCTAAGGACGTGGAGGATTTAGGCAGGTGCAGTATGACGAGAAGTTAAGGGGCAGGTTCCACGNTTATGCTCAAGGAAGGAATGTCTATGTTGACATCTGTGGTTAACTGAATGTGCCAACATCATCAGGCTCAAGTACCCAGTTATTGAACCACATTTATTTAAGTGATTCTGTGAAGGCATTCTGTAGGTGTGGTTAACATCTACCAGCAGTCGACTCTAAGTGAAGGAGCTTCCCCTCAATAATGTGGGTGGGCCTTACCCATCGGTTGAAGGCCTCACAGACAAAAACTGTTTCCAAAGAAGAGACTCTGTTTCAAGACTACAGCACCAACCCCGACCTGGGTTTCTAGTCTGTCAGCCTGCCCTGTGGATTTTGGAACTGTCAGTTTTACAATGCATGAGACGACTTCATGAAATAAAGATATTCATATATATATATTATATACCTGCATACGTACATTCATCCATACATACACACATACACACAGATCTATAGATACAGAATACAGACACACCTGCACACACACATAATCTCCCCTTGGTTTTGTTTTCTTTTTCCAGACTCCAGGTGTTATGTCTAAGGACGTGGAGGATTTAGGCAGGTGCAGTATGACGAGAAGTTAAGGGGCAGGTTCCACGCGGAAGGAACACCGTCAGGAACGTCCTGCCCACCACTTCACACTCAGTGTTCTTCATGGCTCCACTGGCCCGGTTCTGCTTTTCGGATTCATCAGCAGGTTTCTCCTCCTTACCTTCCTTGCAGCTAGCTTGGTGGGGCTCTGAGCCCTGCAGACCTTGCCTGTCTTACCCACAGCAGCCCATCAGCAGGGCATCTAGGGAGGCGTTGCTGCAGACAGTCCCCTGACCTTGAGGTCCAGTGCCCTGAATTTGAGCCTAGATCCCTGCTTCTTCCCTGGGAATCCTTGGGCACATGCCTAAGTCTCTCTGAGATTGAGTTGCTTTTGCTGTTATAAAGTTAAGAAATGGAGAAGGAAAAAGCAACCCACTCCAGTATTCTTGCTTGGAAAATCCCATGGACAGAGGGGCCTAATGGGCTTGGCGTGCTACAGTCCATGGGGTCGCAAAGAGTCAGACACAATGGAGCAACTAACACTTTCCCTTAAAACAAGAAAGATAATACTAAGAGTTAATATTCATGAGCTCCTAATATATTCCACCACTATTCTAAGCATGTTAGTATTGATTCAGTTAATTCCGTCAACAATCTTATGACATAAGAACCGTTGATACACTCCATGGATTTGGAGCTGGGCAGGCTCTGAGCTCAGTGGGGTCTAGCTCTGTTCTCTTTGCCCGCATCACCACCACCAATAATCCCTGTGTCTCCCACCTTACAAGGTAGTTGTAAGCAACAGCTATCAAGGGGCTTTTTAAAACCCAGAAAGCTTCATGAATGGAGATTAATAGTTTACTATTTTTTTTTCTTTATTCTGCAGAAGGCTCTGAGGTGTTTCCCCATTTGTTTTCAGATTTGCCTTAGTTTTCAGGTTATTCGTTTTCAGGCTTTGCATGATGGACTTTTGATTATGTCATTGGTCCTTCCAATGACCAATGACTTCCCTGGTGGCGCGGACGGTAAAGCATCTGCCTACAATGTGGGAGACCCCGGTTTGATCCTTGGGTTGGGAAGATCCTCTGAAGAAGGAAATGACAATCCACTCCAGGACTATTGCCTGGAAAATCCCATGGACAGAGGAGCCTGGTAGGCTATAGAGCAAGGGGTCGCAAAGAGTCGGACACGACTGAGCAACTTCACTATATATATTCACTTGGTCCTTCAAGGAAGCCATTTTACCCTTGGTCTGGGGTTGGGGACACTCAGTGACTTGCCCCAAGTCACCCAGTTGCGATTTGGACTCCAGTTTGATGGGGAAGGCCAAGCTGATCACTTTTACTTCCTACTCTTCTGACACCCCTGCCAGCCTCTCTGCCATTTACGCTTGATGGGCATGGTGGTACCAGTCCCAGTCCTGGGATTCTTCCTTTCTGGACTTTCTACTTTGAGGGAAGAAATACTTACATCAGCCTTTTTTTTTTTTTTTAAACAAATTTGCATTAATCATTTTGAACACACTTTCTCTAATTATAATGTTGATTTATGGATGTGAATTGCCTTCTTTCTTCAGCAACCTCTGTGGTTCGCTCTGATGTGGAGATACAGGGTGTCATCTGTGTCTCCCTCCTGCCCTCCTGCCCAGCCTGGGGTCCCTTCTTTCTTCATTGTGGATTTGTTTTCTTTCTCTTCCCATTCACATCCCTGCTAGCCTGTTCTTTATCTTGCAGCTGAAGCTCCTGCTGGAATGGGCTCTGAAGCTATTTTGATGTTCCGCTTGTTGTGGAAATAAACTCTCCCTCACACCCTCATGCACAGCTTGTGTCCTCCTAATGGAGTACGTGGTGTGTGTTTGTATGCGGTTCTGGTACAAAAAGGACTGTGGACTCCAGGAGAGACCAGGCAGATGTTCCAAAAGCAGAGGTGTTTTCTTAGAGAGTTCATCTTGCAGTTCACTTCGGTCTTGTTTTAATTCAGTTACCAGTTGACTGCTTACTGTGTGCACAGACTACACTGATTTTTCTAAATCATACATATTGTGTAGCTCTCTTCATGTAAGAATTAATAAGGATACTTGGGAATAAGTGAAGAGATCAGGGAACGGGGAAATAGAGAGAAATGGGATGGATTTTGCAAGGCATCCTGGAAAAAACCACCAAACAAACAAAAAGGAGGAGAGACACAGAATGTCCAGGTCAAGCCCACAAGCTTTAGAGAGTGCGGGGCGGCTCTGAGAAAGTACAGGGGTATGTGGAAGGGGACTAGCAGAGGGGTGAAACCGATGAGGCTTATAAAATCCCACATGCTGTAGAAGAGGACTGAAGAATGAAAGGAGGACTCTTTGATGTGACTATTTTGATGTTATCAGTTTGCAAACAATATGATGTGGTCTCAAATAGAAGCCTTTAAACCTTCAGGTTTTATTTATACGAGCAGAAGTCATCATGAGCCCACTCCTGATCCTGTTCTTATGCCTCAATTCATGCATGAGATTTACCCCTCTTTTCATGGCGTCTTTAGTTCTCCCCACATCCCCATGTTATGGTTTATTCCTAAGCTTGCAGCTGCCAAACCTCGATTGGTTGTGCCAAAAAGACCTGCTTAAAGAGTAACACCTGCGTGAACAGATATTCTTTTATAGCCATGCTGAGATGAAAAGGTAGATACAAAGTTCCCAAAGCTTTTATCTGCCTGAAGCAATGGAGATACTCTGTTGTATTTCTTAGCATATGCGAATCTCTCGCAAGGGAGGCATCAATAAGGAAGCTGTGACAATTTTTGACTTAGGGTCTATCTTACTTGATATAAATATGGCTATTTTTGCTTTCTTTTGGTTACCATTTGCAAGAAATGTCTTTTTCTATGCTTTTACTTCAGTCTATGTGTGTTCTTAAATCCAAAGCAAGTCTCTTATAAACAGCATTTAGTTGAGTCTTTAAAAAAAAAAAATCCATTCAGTCACTTTGTATCTTTTGACTTGTGAGTTTAGTCCATTTACATTTAAAGTAACTATTGATAGAGAACTAACTATTGCCACTTTGTTAATAGTTCTCTCTTTTCCCATAGCTCTTTTGTCCTTTCTTCCTCTCCTGTGTCTGTATTTCTGTTTCACTGACTTTTTTGTATTGATATACTTTAATTCTTTTCTTTTTCTTTTGTGTACCTTCTACAGGTTTTTTCTTTCCTTTGTGTGTGTGTGTGTGTGTGTGTGTGTGTGTGTGTGTGTGTGGTTACCATGGGGCTTACATAAAACATCTTGCAGTTATAATAGTTGGACATCACTGAGCAACTTCACTTTCACTTTTCACTTTCATGCATTGGAGAAGGAAATGGCAACCCACTCCAGTGTTCTTGCCTGGAGAATCCCAGGGACAGGGAAGCCTGGTGGGCTGCCGTCTATGGGGTTGCACAGAGTCGGACACGACTGAAGCGGCTTAGCAGCAGCAGCAGCAGCAGCAGTTATAATAGCCTATTTTAAGTTGATAATAATTTTGCAAGAGCCAAAAAGGACACGATATAATAATAAAATGGTCAATTCACCCAGAAAATATAACAATTAAAAGTATATATGTACCCAATATCAGGGTTCCTAAATATATAAGCAAATACTGACAAAACCAAAAGAAGAAATGGACAGCGATACATTAATAGTAGAAGACTTTAATGTTGCACTTTCAATAGTGGATAAAACACCCAGACAGCAAATTACTAAGGGAACAGTGGACTTGAACAGCACTATAGACTAAACAGACCTGACAGGTATGTACAGAACACTGCACCCAATGGCAACAGACTATACATCCCTTTTCAAGTGTATAAAGAGCATTCTCAAGGACAGATAACATACTAAGCAACAAAGTGGGTCTTAACAAATTTAAGAAGGTGGAAATCACATCAAGTGACATTTTTGTCTAGAATGGGATGAAATTAGAAACCAGCATCAGAAGAAAAAGTGTAAAATTTATAAATCTGTGGAAATTAAATTCAAAAAATCTGTGGAAATTAAACAGTGCATTTCCGAAGAACCAGTGCATCAAAAAAGAAATCAAAAAGAAAATTTGAAAATATCTTGAGACAAACACCAAAAATGAAAACATAAAACACCAAGACCTCGAGGATGAAGCAAAAACAGTGCTAAGATAGGCGTTTATGCCAATAAAGGCCTATGTTGAAAAAGAAGAAAATTTTCAAATAAACAACCTAACTTTACAGCTTGAGGCATTAGAAAAAAAAAAAAAAAAAAAAAAACTAAGCCAAAGTTAGTACAGGAAGGAAATAATAAAAATAGAGCAGAGATAAATGAAATAAAGAATAGAAAAATCAATGCTGGCTAAAAATTAAGAGGGAAATCTTACCATATGTGACAACAGGGATGAACCCTGAGGACATTATGCTACAAAAAGAGCCAGTCCCCAAAGGACAAATACTTCACGATTCTACTCTCATGACAAATCTAACAGATTCATAGACTCAGAGAATGGAGGCTGCCAGGGGTGGAGTGGGGAGAAACAAGTTTCTGTTCAACAGAGGCAACATTTTGGGTTATGCAAGTTTAATAAGTTCTAGAGATCAGCTGTAAAGAGCCTCTGGATGAGAGTGAAAGAGAGAAGAGAAGAGAGAAGTCGCTCAGTCGTGTCCGACCCTTTGCGGCCCCATGGACTGTAGCCCACCAGGCTCCTCCATCCAC
Organism: Oreotragus oreotragus; assembly: GCA_006410675.1. Classification (NCBI taxonomy): domain Eukaryota; kingdom Metazoa; phylum Chordata; class Mammalia; order Artiodactyla; family Bovidae; genus Oreotragus; species Oreotragus oreotragus. The sequence goes on along the minus strand of SJYX01018991.1, from coordinate 263,215 downwards.
GGATTTCTCCAGGCAAGAGTACTGGAGTGGGTTGCCATTTCCTTCTCCAGGGGATCTTCCTGACCCAGGGATAGAACGTGGGTCTCCTGCATTGTAGGTAGACCCTTTACCATCTAGCCATTAGTGAAAAAGCTGGTTTGAAACTCAACATTCAAAAAACTAAGATCATGGCATCTGATCTCATCATTTCATGGCAAACAGAAGGGGAAAATGTGCAGTCAGTGACAGGTTTTGTTTTCTTGGGCCCCAAAATCGCTGTGGACAGTGACTGCAGCCATGAAATTAAAAGAGATTTGCTCCTGGGAAGGAAAGTAAACTAAGACGATACATAGAAAAGCAGAGATATCACTTTCCCTGCAATAGCCTGTAGAGTCAAAACTATGATTTTCCCAGGAGTCATGTACAGATACGAAGGTTCGACCCTAAAGAAGGCTGAGTGCTGAAGAATCGACGCTTTCAAATTGTGGTGCTAGAGAAGACTCTTGAGAGTCCCATGGACTGCAAGGAGATCCAACCAGTTAATCCTAAAGGAAGTTGGAAGGACTGATCCTGAAGGTGAAGCTCCAATACTTTGGCCACCTGATATAAAGAGCCAATTCACTGGAAAAGACTGAGGCTGGGAAACATTGAAGGTGTAAGAAGAGGGTGGCAGAGAATAAGATGGCTAGGTATCATCATGAACTCAGTGAACATGAATTTGAGCAAACTCTGGGAGATAGTTGGAGAAGGATATAGCACCCCACTCCAGTACTCTTGCCTGGAAAATCCCATGGACGGAGGAGCCTGGTAGGCTGCAGTCCAGGGGGTCGAAGAAGAGTTGGACATGACTGAGCGACTTCACTTTCACTTTTATGCATTAGAGAAAAAAATGGCAGCCCACTCCAGTGTTCCTGCCTGGAGAATCCCAGGCACGGGGTGGCCTGGTGGGCTGCCGTCTATGGGGGCGCACAGAGTCGGACACGACTGAAGTGATTTAGCAGCAGCAGTGGGGCGATAGTTGAGGGCAGAAGTGGCTGGAGTGCTGCGGTCCACGGGGCAGCAAAGAGGCAGACAGCTTAGCAACTGAACAACAGCAACAGAAACCTTCCGTGCAACGCTATTCCGATAGTCAACACTTACAATTTTGTTGAGAGCAGAAGTCATATTAAATATTCTTATCACAATAAAATCAAAGTCAATAACTTACAAAAGTGGGAGATTCACACTGCAGTTAATTTGTTTCCTTTGTGGGAGAAAGACGGCATGCTACAATGCAAAATTCAAAAGAAACTCAAGATATGTGGTTACACACCTCAGTTCTGCTTCTTGATATTTTTGAATCATTAAAAATAATTTTATCTTTCTGAGTTTGGGTTTCTTCAGTCTGTCAAATGGAAATAAAATGATCTGTCTGAACTGTGTTGCGTTATTATTAGTGTAGCTTACTTTCTAAATTCCAAAGCTTTTCTAAAGATCCACCATCAATTTTGGTCCAGAAATAACTTTCTCATTTGCCTCCCAAGAATTCCACAACTCAGTGAGGTTTTGTGACATATTCAAGGTCACACAGCTAGCAAACAATGGAACTGAAACTAGAATCCAGGTCTTCTGGTCCCTGACTTTATTTTGGGGGGCTCCAAAATCAATGCAGATGGTGATTGCAGCCATGAAATTAAAAGACGCTTACTCCTTGGAAGGAAAGTTATGATCAACCTAGACAGCATATTAAAAAGTGGAGACATTACTTTTCCAACAAAGGTCCATCTAGTCAAGGCTATGGTTTTTCCAGTAGTCATGTATGGATGTGAGAGTTGGACTATAAAGAAGGCTGAGCACAGAAGAATTGATGTTTTTGAGCTGTGGTGCTGGAGAAGACTCTTGAGAGTCCCTTGGACTGCAAGGAGATCCAACCAGTCCACCCTAAAGGAGATCAGTCCTGGGTGTTCATTGGAAGGAGTGATGCTGAAGCTGAAACTCCAATACTTTGGCCACCTCATGAGAAGAGCTGTCTCATTTGAAAAGACTCTGATGCTGGGAAACATTGAAGGCAGGAGGAGAAGGGATTGACGGAGGATGAGATGGTTGGATGGCATCACGGACTCAATGGACATGAGTTTGGGTGAACTCCTGAAGTAGGTGATGGACAGGAAGGCCTGGGGTTGCAAAGAGCCGGACACGACTGAGCGACTGCACTGCACTGCACTGCACTTCCGGTTTCTACTGCAGTGCTTTCTTGGTATGCAGCTTCCACGTTACTCAATTTGAGGACGGATATTGCTCTCTTCAGAAGTGTTTTCTTATTATCCTACTGCTGTTTATATCAGCATTAATCTTGATCAGCTTTCTGGAGACATGTGTTTTCCTACTGGATTAAGGAATTTGAGAGATGATGAAAGTTGGGTGCTGGTTTAGTGAGGTCCCCTAGAAAGGTGTGTGTTTGTGTGTATGTGTGTAAAAATATTTTCTCCTTTAAGGGGAAGGTACAAGAGAAATTAGAAGGTTTGAGCCCTCTGCTTCAGTTTTCCTCAAGGTGATTACTCACTGAGGATGAACAAACTGATTGAGAAATATTCCATGTGTAAGTGGGCACTTTTATTCGAAAATTATTTTCTGAGCAGTCCTTACATATGATACATGAGTCAAAAATTAGCCTACACACAGAAAGCCCACATGCAGTAAGAGTACAATTATATCCTCAATGGGAACAAAGAAGCTTTCCTCTCAGAGATCCATGAAATGATCACCTTGGCCAGAACCCCATGGTTTCATCTTTTAGGCTTGCTTGATCTGGGGAGCTCTCAGAAGTAGGATCTTCTGGGCTAGGATCCAAAGTCTTGCTGGTATTAAAAGGATACATCCCTACATAAAGATAACAATCTTATTAGGGAAACAGTTGATTTATCCCATTGCCTCATCCTGGAAAATCACACAGAATTCACAATTCCATTTATAAATATCTCAACAATATTCTAAATAATTTTACCATGAGCTACTCCCGCTGTGAGGGTCCTTTTTTCATGCTTAAGTGCAGACATCCAGCTCCTAGGGTCATCCATAGTGTCTGAGGCTAGGAGATAGGCAGAGGATTGGATGAGAAAATTTAGCAATTTTCACAGAGAACTTGGGGGAGCTCCTGGGGCATCAAAAATCTCTTAGAGAAAAGTTGACAGATGACTTCAGAATAAATGAATCCCTAAAACATTCAGAGTGTGAAATATTAATGGAACCAGTCCTTGGCCCCAAAAGCATTTGGGATTTTTTTCATTGATGCCAACACATTTGAAAAATAGTTAAGCAAGGTTTAATGACCTGGAAAAGCTGAGCTGTTCACCCAGTCCTGTGTTATTTGTGAAGTGCTTGAAAGAATCTCCTGACAGAACAGCGTTATCTGCAGGGTCTCCATTAAGGATGGCCCCTTGGCGGTTTTTGTAAAGGGGGTGGGAACAAGAAGCTGAATAAGAGTCTTATCAGAGAAACGAAAACATTTTCCAAGTGCTTCAGCTGAGTTGCATTAGTCACTCCCCTGGAAGAGGCTCCAGTGTTACCAGCAGAACAAAGAAAGAAAGAAAGTAAAATACAGAGTACAGCCTGCTTTATGTAACTACACACTGAGAGAATTACCCATCTGCTTTGATAAAGAAACAACAGGGTAGAGTTTGGAGTTGCAGAGACAATTATTTATGTGAAGAAATGCTGAATCATGGGACTTCCCAGATGGCTCGGTGGTAAAGAATCCACCTGCAATGCAGGAGATCCAGGTTCGATCTCTGAGTTGGGAAGATCCCTTGGAGGAGGGCAAGGCAACGCATTCCAGTATTCTTGCCTAGAGAATCCCATAGACAGAGAGGCCTTGCAGGTTCCATGGGGTCACAAAGAGTAGGACACGACTCAAGCAACTTAGCGGGCAAGCATACTGAATCTTGCCCCACCCCCAAGTTATCATTGGAATGATTTTGAAAGCATAGGCAGAGAAAGAGAGGTAGGTTCTGAGAACCTCTTATGTCTCCAGCTCCGTGCTGAATGTTTTCACAGTTTTTTCATCTTGGTATTAATTGTCATTAAATATTACTGTACCAATTTTCAGAACTAGAAAACTGAAGATTAAGATGTTGAATCATTTGCATAAGGAAACACAGCTGATAAATAACAGTACCTTGATTTGAATTCAGATCTATTTGATTTCAAAGACCATGCTTTAAAAAATAAATAGCATGATGGACTCCCCTTTCCTAAAAATCTACCCATTCTTCTAAGTTCGGGTCTTCCTATGGAGAATCTAGTTTAGGTCTAATTTCAGGATTATAGACCAGTATCCTTAATACCTTCTATTGACACCAGAATATATGCAGCAAGACTTGAAAATCTGTAATAGAGGTTTATCTATCTATTTATCTATCTGCTTATTTATTTGTGGCAATACAGTTTTCTAGAGCTGCAGATCTCTTGCTTTTTTCCTCAATTGTTGTCTCTCTTCCTCAAGATAAAGGAGAAAAAAACCTTTGGGCTAGGATGCATGCTTTTGAAAAAATTCAAACACTGGCTCAATCATTTCTAATTTTATGAGTATGAGTAGCTCACATAACATTTCTTAGAATTTTATAAACTGTAAAATAAAACATTTTCTATGACTTACCTATATAATTGTATGAAGAACAAGTAAGATTGAGCAAGGCGATCTATCAAAATATGCAGCTTCTATTGTGACAACTGTGAAGGTCCTTATATTGTTTCTTAAATAGGGAAATTTTGGTATATGCCTAAAGAAATGTTACACTGAAAATGAAAGATGACCTTTTTTTAAATTTTAATGACCTTCTTGGAAACCTTTATATCTCTTTAGATTGGGTGTTATCTGGAAATTAATGGGGAGCACTTCACAGAATCTATAAACTTGTTGGTACTGCATTCAGAATTTTGTGAATATTTGGTTTCTAAGGGGAGGGTCCATTACATTTATCTTATTTCCAAAATGAGTGTATGACTGTAAAAATGTTTAAAAAGCACCAAAGGTTAAATTGTATACTCCTGTAGCCGTGGGTATTGACCTATGGCTTGAAGGGACTGATACACTTTATCAGTCAAGATCTGGTCAGGAAAGTGGGAAACACACTGTGTCTTTCAACAAAGGCTGTCTAACACGGGAGATCAGTTCTGCCAGATTTAGAGCTGTATGAGAAAACAGGGGAACACTAAGATTATTTCAGAGACAATACATGTTGAGCTGCTGCTAAGTCGCTTCAGTCGCGTCCGACTCTGTGCGACCCCAGAGAGGCTCCCCCATCCCTGGGATTCTCCAGGCAAGAACACTGGAGTGGAGAGGCTTAAAGTTTAGGGGCGGAGAACCGAAGCAATACATTCGGGTAACCAGGCAGTAGAGCGGCTGGTCAGACCTCTGAAAATAGAAGAGCCTACATGCTCTGAAAAGGCCCGATAAGACCAACCCAAGAAGGGAAGAAAGAAGCCTGATGCTGGGGCAGCCCCATTGCAGTGACTGTGATGACAGAACAGATAGAAAATAGGTCCCTTTCTGCACTGTTTCTCCCAGTCTCCCTCCACACATGCATGCTAAGGCGCTTCAGTCCTGGCTGACTCTCGCGACATATGGATGGCAAGCCCACCAGGCTCCTCTGTCCGTGGGCTTCTCCAGGCAAGAATCCTGTGGTAGGCTGCCATTTCCTCCTCCAGGGGAATCTTCCCAACTCGATGATCAAACCCATATCTCTATGTCTCCAGCATTGGCAGGCCGGTTCTTTACCACTGGAGCCACCTGGAAGCCCTTTGTCAGATCTTAGCAAAAAGCCAGAGAGTTGGCAAAGGAGTCAGGAAATGTAGGTTTGTAGAGTCCCTAGCTCTGATATAACAGAAGACAGTATATAAACTTAGGCTTTGGTGAACGATTTCCATACTCTGCCTTTTATTGTTGTCTATAAAGAGAACATAGCAAGAATTTCTTTATCTGTTTGGCAGGACCTACTCAATATACCTGAAGTTGTGTATCAGTGATCCTGCTATTTCACACATATCCAGACTTAATAGCATTAAAATCCTGTGCATATTTCAAACTTTCCCTGATGTTTTTTCAGGATCCATGTCAGGACAAGGATTACTCCTTAGATGATCTGATGGGACTTAGGAGTGGGGAGGCATTGTTGCCATCCTGGGCGGCTTAACCAGAGTTGAGACTGATACCAGTTCAGCTCAGTTCAGCCGCTCGGTCGAGTCTGACTCTTTGAGACCCCATGGACTGCAGCACGCCAGGCTTCCCTGTCCACCATCAACTCCCGGAGCTTGCTCAAACTCATGTCCATCAAGTTGGAGATGCCATCCAAACATCACATCCTCTGTTGTCCCCTTCTCCTCCTGCCTTCAACTTTTCCCAGCTTCAGGGTCTTTTCCAATGAGTCAGCTCTTGGCATCAGGAGGCAAAAGTATTGGAGCTTCAGCTTCAGCATCAGTCCTTCCAATGAACACCCAGGACTGATCTCCTTTAGGATGGACTGGTTGGATCTCCTTGCAGTCCAAGGGACTCTCAAGAGTCTTCTCCAACACCACAGTTACAAAGCATAAATTCTTTGGTGCTCAGCTGTCTTTATAGTTCAACTCTCACATCCATACATGACTACTGGAAAAACCATAGCCTTGACTAGATGGACCTGTGTTGGCAAAGTAATGTCTCTGCTTTTTAATATGTTATTTAGGTTGGTCATAACTTTTCTTCCAAGAGCAAGCATCTTTTAATTTCATGGCTGCAATCACCATCTGCAGTGATTTTGGAGCCCAAAAAATAAAGTCTGACACTGTTTCCATTGTTTCCCCATCTATTTGCCATGAAGTCATGGGACTGGATGCCATGATCTTCATTTTCTGAGTGTTGAGTTTTAAGCCAGTTTTTTCACTCTCCTCTTTCTCTTTCATCAAGAGGCTTTTTAGTTCTTCTTCACTTTCTGCTTAAGAGTGGTGTCATCTGCATACCTGAGGTTATTGATATTTCTCCCAGCAATCTGGGTTCCAGCTTGTGCCTCATTCGGCCCAGCATTTTGCATGATGTACTCTGCATATAAGTTAAATAAGCAGGTGACAATATACAGCCTTGACGTATACCTTTCCCAACTTGGAAGCAGTCTGTAGTTCCATGTCCAGTTCTAACTGTTGCTTCCTGACCTGCATACAGATTTCTCAGGAGGCCTGTCTCTTATACACATCTAGATGTGTATAAGAGACAGGCCGTGNAAGCAGGTGACAATATACAGCCTTGACGTATACCTTTCCCAACTTGGAAGCAGTCTGTAGTTCCATGTCCAGTTCTAACTGTTGCTTCCTGACCTGCATACAGATTTCTCAGGAGGCAGGTCAGGTGGTCTGGTATTCCATCTCTTGAAGAATTTTCCACAGTTTGTTGTGATCCACACAGTCAAAGGCTTTGACATAGTCAATAAAGCAGAAATAGATGTTTTTCTGGAACTCTCTTGCTTTTTCGATGATCCAACGGATGTTGACAGTTTGATGTCTGGTTCCTCTGCCTTTTCTAAATCCAGCTTGAACATCAAGAAGTTCATGATTCACGTACTGCTGAAGCCTGGCTTGGAGCATTTGAGCATTACTTTGGCAGCATGTGAGATGAGTGCAATTGTGCAGTCGTTTGAGCATTCTTTGGCATTGTCTTTCTTTGGGATTGGAATGAAAACTGACCTTTTCCAGCCCTGTGGCCACTGCTGAGTTTTCCAAACTTTCTGGCATATTGAGTGCAGCATTCTCACAGCATCATCTTTTAGGATTTGAAATAGCTCAACTGGAATTCCATCATCTCTACTAGCTTTGTTTGTAGTGATGCTTCCTATGGCCCACTTCCCTTCACATTCTAGGATGTCTGGCTCTAGGTGAGTGATCACCCCATCATGGTTATCTGGGTCATGAACATCTTTTTGAATAGTTCTGTGTATTCTTGCCACCTCTTCTTAATATCTTCTGCTTCTGTTATGTCCATACCATTTCTGTCCTTTATCGAGCCCATCTTTGCATGAAATGTTCCCTTGGTATCTCTAATTTTCTTGAAGAGATCTCTAGTCTTTCCCATTCTGTTGTTTCCCTGTATTTCATTGCGTTGATCACCGAGGAAGTCTTTCTTATCTCTCTTTGCTATTCTTTGGAACTCTGCATTCAGATGGGTATATATTTCCTTTTTTCTAAATGAGACTGACATACAAGCAGCAATTCAAGTATCCATGAGGTCAAGATAAAGGCAGGAGAGTAAAATTTTCTGAGTAAGAAAGAGAAAAGGAGAAAAGCATCTGGAGATTCAAGATGAGGTGGAAGAAGAAGCAATTTTCCTTGCAATCCTGATAGCAAAGACTTCAAGGAAAGCAGGTATGCTAGTGACACATACGGCCAGAGGTCCAAATGCCTGGTCTGGAAAAGTAACTCACCAGATTCAAGGTTCCTGACAGGCCTTACACATTTCGTGTTGTTTTAGACTTGACCTTCCATATGCGCCGTGATGGCTCCTTGTTAGATAAATCTCATCTTCTGTTATGGCCGGAAGAGTACACCCAGAAGGTAGGGGTGGGCTACCTTAGTCGCAGCCCGGCAGAGGCGCCCGTGTCTAGGAGAGCCGCAGCCCCGGGCCAAGCCCTCTGTGGTTCTGAGAATGAACCGTGCACACGAGCCCACGTCCTCACAGCCGTAACGCTGCCTTGCTTCCTTCCTAGGTTCTACCTTAAATCTCCCTACTCTGCTGAGCTTGCTATTATCCTCACCTGGATGCTTAGCGTTGATATTGAACTTTATTAATAATAAAAACAAAAATTACATGGTGCTTACTCCGCTTAAAAGGCCTTTAATGTCTATTAACATATTTAATCATCCCATTAAGCCAGTGAAATTGGAACTGATGATTTCAATTTCCTTTACAGGTAAAGAAATTGAGGCTTCAAGGGTAAGTGACACCCTGAAGGGATATTTTTAAATGGCTCATCAGGGACTTGAACTCAGGCCTTCTGATCCAAAGCCTGTGATGTTTCCACTTCATGTGGTTACTTTAGGGATTAAAATACTCAGAGCCTGTGATTTCTCCAATTGTTCTTATGAGTCATTGTGATAGATCTACACACACTGGAAAAACAATCCATGGTTCAAACATATTTGTGAAATGTGGAATACTATATCCCTATCTGCGTAACTCATAATACATCGTGGGATAGCAAAGGAGAACCTTTGCTACAACCCTACAGGAGAAAAGAAACTCTAGTTTTTACGTGAATTAGAATTTTCTCGTTTCTTGGACCACAGGCCATTCACTGACATGAAACATCCATGTATATCACATGTTATTTGTGTGTGCTCTGTCATTTCAGTTGTGTCTGACTCTTTGCAACCTTATGGACTGTAGCCCACAAAGCTCCTCTCTCCATAAGATTCTCCAGGGACGAATACTGGAGTGGGTTGCCATGGCCTCCTCCAGGGGATCTCCCTGACCCAGGGATGAAACCCACGTCTCAAACGTCTCTTGCACTGGCAAGAGGATTCTTTGCTAGCGCCACCTGGGGGGCCATCAGATGTCACACCAGGGGTTAATCAAACACGGGGGAGGCGTGTTCTTATCCCATATTCTGACCCTTGACCTTTCAGAATTAAAATCTATCTTCTCCATAGACTGCCACTCCCACTGGCTAGTGGGAGTATTCAGGCAAGGCTGACGGCTAGTTAGAGAAATGTTCCAATATTGGCTAGAGACACCATGGCTATCTTTTTACCAGACTCAGTGACTGGGGAAAATGATTTTAATATTCACCAGAATTTCTCTGTAGAAAGATACCCAAGGCTGATGATTCAAGGTGATTCCATCCATCTTAGGACCCACATTTTGTTTTTAAATAATTACTAGCTTCTAAATGTTCTAGGGTCATTCATTATTTGTCAACCTTCACTGCATTCGGTGGCTTCCTCCTATAAAAATGGCCATCTTGGAATCAAGTAATTTGTGGTGTGGTGCTTATTACTAGCATCTCAGATTGAAAAATGTTAATAAGAAATTAATTAGGCAACACAGCTGGAAATAAAACAGAAGAACAGGGAACGACGGGCATTTACAAGGAAACGTGGGACACATTTTACCCTGTTAAGAGTGGCAAAATCTCTGATCTACACAATTTAGGAAAATCTCTCTATGTTCTAAGTCATTTGGACTTGAATATTTTATCTCACAAAGAAATGCAGAGGCCATACACTGTTCAGTCATTCTGTCCTGGGCATTATGTAAGAGGGAGCAGAGGAGGCAGACCAGTTCTTAGCTTTAAGTCTCTAGTAACGAGGAGGCAGAGAGGCACAACAGTGTCCATATACTCCAGAAAACAAACAGAACAGAGATATGAACCATAGAAGGCTTCCCAGGGGGCACAGTGGGAAAGCATCTGCCTGCCAGTGCAGGAGATACAAAAGATGCAGGTTCGATCCCTTGGTCAGGAAGATCCCTTGGAGGGGGAAATGGCAACCCACTCTAGTACTCTTGCCGAGAGAATCCCATGGACAGAGGAGCCTGGTGAGCTACAGACTGAAAGAACGTGGAAAAGTGAAAGTTGCTCATTTGTGTCTGACTCTTTGCAACTCCACGGACTATACAGTCCATGGAACTCTCCAGGCCAGAATCCTGGGGTGAGTAGCCTTTCCCTTCTCCAGGAGATCTTCCCGACCCAGGGATGGAACCCAGGTCTCCTCCACTGCAGGTGGATTCTTTACCAGCTGAGCCACAAGGGAGGCCCAGGTTACAGTCTATGGGGCTGCAGAGATTCAGGCACATAACGGAGCGCGCACGCATAGGGGCCACAGCAGAGGCGCAGCACGTTCTGAAGCAGTGGTAGCCTGGGAAGCGTCACAGAAACTAAGTTCCCATCGCATTCTATTTTCACTTTATTTTACTTTACGGTACTGTATTGGTTTTGCCATACATTGACATGAATCTGCCATGGGTGTACATGAGCTCCCAAACATGAACCCCCCTCCCACCTCCCACCCCACATCATCTCTCCAGATCATCCCCGTGCACCAGCCCCAAGCATCCTGCATACTGCATCGAACATGGACTAGCGATTTGTTTCTTACATGATAATATATGTGTTTCAGTGCCATTCTCCCAAATCATCCCACCTTCTCCCTCTCCCTCAGAGTCCAAAAGTCCACTCTACACATCTGTGTCTCTTTTGCTGTCTTGCATACAGGGTCATCATTACCATCTTTCTAAATTCCATATATATGTGTTAGTATACTGTATTGGTGTTTTTCTTCTTGGCTTACTTCAGTCTGTATAATCGGCTCCAGTTTCATCCATCTCATTAGAACTGATTCAGATGTATTCTTTTTAATGGCTGAGTAATACTCCATTGTGTATACGTACCACAGCTTTCAAGACTACAATGAGGTACCACTTCACACCAGTCAGAATGGCTGCAATCCAAAAGTCTGCAAGCACATTGCATTTTGCATGTGAACAGAGAATCTCTCCCTGCTTCTTGCCCCAGGATCTTTTTCTTTTCTTTTAAATTGGAGTGTAGTTGTTTTACAGTGTTCCTTGTCTGCTTTACAAGGAAGTGAATCAGCGATGTGCATGCATATATCTCCTCCTTCTCGGGCCTCCCCGCCCCAGGTCCTTTTCAGCAGCGCTTTCTGCCCAGCACGTTCTAGCCTCATTGGTCCTCTTTCTTGCTCCATCCTCAGGACTTCTGCACATGCTGTTTCTTCTGCTTGAAACCCTTGCCTTCTTTGACCCCTCTAACTTTACTTGCCTTTCAAGTCTCAGTTTAAATCTTACTCCTCAGTGAGGCCTAACCTGATAACCTCCACTCGGTGTAGGCTCATTCTCCTGCATTGCTCTTCTCGTGACATTTTGATAAGCTCATTTATAGCAAACTTCCTACTTTGCCCTTCTTTGCTTTTTATGTTTCTTTGTCTCCCTCCCACGTTGTTTTGTCTGCTATGAGACCAGTGTGCTATGTGTCAGTTGCTCAGTCATGTCAGACTCTATGTGACCCCAGGCTCCTCTGTCTATGGAATTCTCTAGGCAAGAATATCTGAGTGGGTAGCCATTCCCTCCTTTAGGAGACTTGCCCAGTCCAGGGACTGAATCCCGGTCTCCAGGACTGCAGGCAGACTCTCCACCATCCGTGCCAGCGGGGGTCTATTTTGCTTAACACTGTACAGGCACATCTCATTTTCTGGTTTTGTCTTGTTAACTTTTATGGGCATATAGTTGATACAACAGTGTGTTAGTTTCAGGTATACAGCAAAGTGATTCAGTTATACACAAGCATACATTCATTTTTTCAGATTCTTTACTCATATAGATTATTACAGAATATTGAGCTATATAATAGGTCCTTGTTATCTATTTTATATAAAGTAGTACGTGTATGTTAACCCAAGCTCCTAATTTATCCCTCTCCACCACATTTCCCCTTTGGTAACCATGGGTTTTTGAATTCTGTGGATCTCTTTCCATTTCATAAATAAGTGCATTTGTGTCCTTTTTTTTTTTTTTTAATACTTGAAGTTATAATAGATGAAAACTTCCCTAACATGGGAAAGGAAATAGTCAACCAAGTTCAGGAAGCACAAAGAATCCCCGGCAGGATAAACCCAAGGAGGAACACACCAAGACATATCATAATCAAACTGACAAAAGTTAAATGACAAAATATTAAAAGCAACAAGGGAAAAACAACAAATAACATACAAGGGAACTCCCACAAGGTTATCAGCTGATTTCTCAACAGAAACTCTACAAGCCAGAAGGGAATGGGGAACGGCATGGAGTGGCGAAAGAGAAGACCCTACAGTCAAGAATACTTTACCCAGCAAGACTCTTGCTCAGATTTGACAGAGAAATCAGAAGCTTTACAGACTAGCAAAAGTTAGGAGAACTCAGCACCATCAAACCAGCTTTACCTACTGGGGGTGATTTTTCTCAGGCTTAACTTTCCATGCCTCCCAGTACCATCAGAATGGTAGGATGTCAAGGGTCAGGATTAGGGTGTGGCTTGGGGAAAAGGCTCAAGGATGGATTTGAGTCAGCTTTGAGTTAATATCTTAGCAGATTTCAACCTTCATGCATCAGGTCCCGCATAGCTCATCAGAACTAGGAGGCCACATAAGATCTGGGAGCAAATTCTTCTAAGAGAAGGATAATTGTACTGATGCATACTGAGCTATGGGCTTCCCAGGTGGCTCAGTGAGGAAAGAATCTGCCTGCAATGCAAGAGATGCAGGAGAAGTGGGTTCAGTCCCTGGGTTTGGAAGATCCCCTGGAGGAGGGCAGGGCACCCACTCCAGCATTCTTGCTGGAGAATCCCATGGACAGAGGAGCCTGGTGGGCTACAGTCCATGTGGTTGCAAAGAGTCAGACACTACGGAAGTGACTGAGCAGTGTCAGGCACTGTGTTAGGGCTTTACAAGCATTTTACGATTTAATCCTCACAATAACATCGTGTAAGTTAGGTCTATTATTATCCTCATTTTACTGAGGGGAAAATATAGGCACCTGAGGTTGATATAGCAGAGGGTGGTGCAGCCCCTGGACTACGCAGCCTGAACGCTTAGCCTCCGATTCATGTCTCTGGAATCTGCAATCACATCAGGCAGATGTTCAAAGATAAAAGATTCTGGGCTTAGGATCCAAACCATCTCTTCCTCTCTCTCAAGAGCTAAGGACTACCAGCTGGTCCACAGAGGGTGGGTGAGTCGAAGGTGGTATACATGGTAGGCCTGGTTGCACAACGTTTTAAATGCTAAGCTAAGAAACCCAGGTTCTTAGGAACCAAAGATGTTGACTGAAGAAGGAAATGGCATGCAAGAGATCAAAGGTACAGAATATGGCAATCAGGGGCTGGGAGGGGTGATGACTACGTACAAGAAGCTGCAGGAATGGCTCAGTGGGTATGAACCAAAGCTGTGATGGTGAAGATCGACTGGAGAGTCATTTGAGAATAGAACTGATAGGCCTTGGCAACCAGCTGGGATGGAAAGGGCTGCCTGTTGTCACTTAGTGATGAAATACACATTCCCACAAGTCCAGCGATACACTGCCTCTAATCAAACACACTTTTAATGATTGGTTTGTATTTACTTAATATCCTCACTTGACTAAGAAATATGAATTGGCTCTATCTCTGAAGAAGCATGGATTCTTTCTAGGATCAGATAATGAATTTAATTCCAAGTTCTCAGGTGGCTAGAGGGAAAAGGGAAATACAGCGTAGAATATAGTTCATATTATGTTACTAAAGATATATTTATATGAATGAATAAGGTTTCGGTATGGAAAGCCAGACATCTTGGAATGTGAAATCAAGTGGGCCTTAGAAAGCATCACTATGAACAAAGCTAGTGGAGGTGATGGAATTCCAGTTGAGCTCTTTCAAATCCTGAAAGATGATGCTGTGAAAGTGCTGCAGTCAATATGCCAGCACATTTGGAAAACTCAGCAGTGGCCACAGGACTGGAAAAG